>JAOXJP010010232.1:0-17847 GCA_025762735.1 Platanus orientalis | reverse complement strand
ATATATATATATATATATATATATATATATATCTTGCCTAACTTTTATAGATAATTGCAGTTTTTCAGCTACATTACTATCCAAGAAATTAAAGTTTAATTTCAAAAACAACATAGGAAACTGTCAATAATAACTTTGCTCGCTAATGATTGATTTGCCAAGTTAAAAAAAAAAAGTTACATTGGGAACTATAATAATACATAATCTGAAGGAGTGCAATCACCATGTATTTTAGAATAAGTAGCATCAGTCATCCACATAATTCAACATGTAATGAGAGACACAATCACTCGTTTATTTGGAAGGAGAAAGTCTTGGACTTAGACGATAGTTGTGGGAAGTCAATTGCTCTCAACCCAGACCTAGTTGGTGTTCTTTGCAAGGTTCGATCCAGCTACTTGTTTATGAAATTCAAATATGGATATCTTCAAGGTTTTAAAGCGGTGTATGAGCCCGATGGCTGTATCCTTTTAGACTGTATGGGGAGGAGTTTTGTTTGCTATTATTTCACTTAGATGCTCTCTTATCCAACTAAGGAGAAAGAAAAATAAAAAAAAAGTTGTTGAGGATGGAGCTTGATTAGCAATTGGGAGTAATGTTGACTTAAGAGTACATTTTGTGTGGTCTCAATACTTGTGCACCTTCACCTCACCTGATAGGTTAAATTTCATTGAGGGGTTTCATTGAGATTTCACTTCTATAGTTTCTTGTTTAAAGGGTTAAAACCCTAGTTTCAAGCACTAGGTTTTTGGAGAGAATGAGACAAAGAGAAAAGGGGGCCTCTGTAGACCAATTGCTTATCTTTGATTTGAACATAGTGGAATCAGTATTTATGGTGCCAGAACTTAGGAATGCCCTAGCACTGACCAAATAGTTGCACGGCGGGTCTAGGTCCCCAACAGAGTAGTCCCTACACAACGAAGCCAATACGTCAAAGGGCTATAACACCAGTGGGGTGTCAGCCTCAAGCTCTCTGACAATCAAGTCAAATGGTGGGGTAGTAGAATGTGGAGCTCAAATTAGGGTTTTCTGCCTCTCATACCTAGTGAGTGAGTCGTTGTCCATATTTATAGGCTTGAGTTGTGGCATATCAGAAGAGATTCTGCTTATCTCTCCCCCATGTTCTTCGTCATATCCCCCCTGTTCTTTCTGTTTTTCTGTGTTTTTCTCAGTATGTCAAGCCAATTATAGAGAATATTCTCTTCTCATAACGACTTTTGGATTGTTCTTATCTTCAAGTATGGAAAGTAGGGTATCTACCCTTTTTATTTGTCGGGGACTTTTGGAGATCAAACACCTATCATGGTCACGACCCCCTTTTTTGGTATCAGGAGGCTCAGGCAATGCTCCGGGAGTAATCCTAAGGATTTTGGAGTGTTGAGTACCAGAGAGGGGTGAGTGACTCAGTGATTCCTTTGTAAATCCCAGTGTTGAAAATTCATTGAGTAGTAGGGCTTCATTGGTTGTGGAACCTCTATGGGCGAAGACTCCTTGTGTTGGTTTCCTTGGGGACTCCCTGAGCTAGTTTCCTTAGATATGGGCTCTACGGGTTTATCGGGGTCGGTTTGTTGGCGCCTCGATATCTTTCCCTATCATCTACCCCCTTATTCATGAGTCTAGGATTACATGGCTGGAGAATGCGAACTGTTTGTGATCGTTATCATTTGTTTCGGTGCACGTTGCTCACCCTTTTGGTTATCGAGGTGGCATTATATAGGGGTAGACATCAATGATGACTTTACATTTAATGGGCTTCAGTAACCGAGGGGGCGTGCTAGTGCCAGTTACGAGTCATGTCAAGCATTGTGTCTCTTGCAGATCCCAAGACTATCGGCCGGTCATATTTAAACCCCTCTATGATTTTGGGATTCGTGGGTTGTTTTGCCTCCCTGGTTAATTTCACTACCCCTCAAATGCATGACATGTATAGGTTCGAGGATTTAAGGTGTCGCCTATAAATCCTTCCCTTGAAGCAATGTTCATTTTTCTGTTATCAGTCTTCACCACCCTCTACTTTTGCATTCATCTCTTTTTGCATTCATCTCTTGGGCGATTTCTGGAAAACTTCTCTACTTTCAAGCATTCAGTCTTCACTGTTTCTGGCACTCTTCCCGCCTTCGGACCCTCGTTTCTCACCATTTCGGACATTCCTCTTGCCTCCGTTTGTCCTCTCTCTAGGTACTTTGTCTTTGTTTTACTGTTTAAGTTTGTTTCGTTTAGTTCATCTTCATTGCTTGTTGTTCCTTAGCATTTTCCATTGTTTACTAGCCCATTTTCCCTCTTTTTCTTTATAGTTTTCTTTTTTTATCATCTTTTTTACCTTCTTTTTTGTAAGCCTCTTATCCAGTGGTGTTTAGGGATATCGTTGACCGGATGATCGACGACCTATCGGAGGTCTAGCAAGACCTTATAGAGCAGGCTACCGGGCTAGCTCCTTCCAACAACCAATGGCAGTAGGGGAGATTTCCCTCGAGCAAGATTTTACCCCCACCAGCTATACTTAAGAGTTGGGAGAGCAAACACTAACTCGGTTCTGTTCTTCTTTTTTCATCCCCGATTAGGCCATTCTTTCTGCCCCCAAGAATACGCTGGCCTTTGAGGCCCTTACCGATAGTGTGGTGTTGTACAAGCTAGCCTTTATGGCAGGCCTTCATTTTCTCGTCCCCCTTTTTTATGAGGGAGTTGCTACTCTACCTCGGGTTGGCACCGGGGCAACTTATGTTCAACGCCTGGTAGATAGATATAGGATGCATGATCATATTCACCTTACCCTCAATGAATTTTTTTACTGCTCTACCCAAAGGAGCAAGAGCCGAGGTGGTGGTTCTTTGTCATCCAAGACCCGATAACAACTTTGGTGACCAGGCTCTCGAGCTCTAACAGTAGGTGGAGAAGCCAATACTTCTTTCTGTCGGGTGAAGATTGGGAGTATCTCGCAAGGGAGGTCACCCTCATGAAGTTTAACCAATGTTAGGCATTAGCCATCAGTGTTGTAGGTGAGTCGTCATCATTTTTTTAGTCTTCCTATTTTCTCTCTCTTTGTTACTTGTTTTCTTTTTGTGTCAACCTCAAAGGTAAGCAAGTTATCCCCCGAGGAAGAGGCTGTGAGTTACCCGGTCCACTCCTACTCGGACCTCGTTACTCCCGAACACCTACACAAGTTTGGGTTCGGGCCTGACCCAAATAGCTATTTGCGTGCTGTTTTTTAGTCTACTCTTGTTTTCTTTCTCTTTCCCCCTCTCTTTCTTTTTCCTCTCCTTTTTTTCATATACATAACTAGCTTTTAACCTTAGGTCTGTCTTGTTGTGTAGCAATAAAGCCAAGCAAGAAATTCTTGGCTCAAGCTTGACAGGCCAAAGCAGCTGGCCAAGGGGTGACCATCACCATGAAGAAAAGGAAGCGGCACCTGATCAACGAGGGGCCCTCCTAAGCTTAGACCCTTGAGGCTGCCCAAGCCCCTAAGACAGCCCCAACCCCAGCTCCCAATGCCCTTATCCCCATCGTGGATTTTGAGGCAGAGACTACTCAGTCTCCTCCATGCCCCGTGGCCGAGGGCGAAGTGGTGGCACCACTCGAGGTCACCCCGACTATAGTCATGGTCACGACAACTTCTCCATGTGGCCTTGACCTTCAACATGGTTTCCACCCAAGCATTCTCTTCCTCGGCCCTAGAGAGGAGCTAGTTTTTCACCAAGCCCTCATCCTAGTTGTCCAAGTGGAACACTAGGGTGGACTACCTCTTAGGGGGCATGCCATCCGAGGACCTCGAGTCCCTCAAATCCCTCAAACCATCCGCACTATACCACGAGATGGTCTATTACTCAACCAAGGTAAATTTTTCTCTCCCCTTGTCTTTGTTTTTACTTATTATCGTTTATGTGTCCTATATTGACTTGTTTTATCTTTTTTTGTTTTTTATTTATTGTGGCCCTGATGGCAGCCTCTATCTAGAGGTTTAAGACCAATGAGAAGGTTTGAGGAAAGCTCCAAAATCGTCTTGCCAAGGCCAACAACAAGCTTGGCACTGCCCGCGAGAGTGCCAACATGGAGATCGAAGCCCTTCGAAAAAGGCTCACCTAGGTCAAGGGTTCCAATGCCATCATGGCTGCCTATGCCACGGAGGATGGGGCCGGCATCAAGGAACTGAATAGGTGACTGTAACAGGATAAGAGGGAGGCTGCTCGGGCCAGGGATGAGCTTGGGGCTAAGAGAAACCACCACCTCATGGTTGAGGAGTTATTTGCCACGACCCTAAAGGAGACGACAAATAAAAAAGTGGTCAAGGCCGGGGAGCTCGCCCTGATACGACAAAGGAGGAGAGAGAGAGCCATCGAGGTGGAGGTTGTCGAGTATCTGGCCTCCAATGCCTTTCTAGTCGTCAAGGTTAGATGCTTCCTTGACGGGTTTGAAGGCTTCCATGAGATGGTAGTCGAGGCTTTCTTGGACCTCGACTTCTCTACTTTCATCCCAACAAGGAGGAGGAAGAAAACTAGGAAGGAAATGAGGGAGGAGAAGGCAGGGAAAAAGTAGCTGGGGAAACTAGTGCTATTCCCCCTGGGGATGCCGTCTTAGGGGCTACTGACCCTCCGATGTGATTGTACATCTTTCTTTCTTTCTCTTTTTTTTCAACTTTTGTAACCTTTTGCTTATTAATAAATTTCCCTTTTTTGCCCCCGTCTCTCGTGTACCTAGCTTTGCGTTATTTTTCTTAAATTTTTCTAATTAGGGATGTGTGTCATGATAATTGCATTCCTTCTCGAGTTTTCCAAGTATGTTAGCATAGGCTACGATAAGTATTTCTAAGCGTATAGAGATAGTCAATGACAAATGTCTCTAAGTATAAGTACACCTCGGGGTAAATAATTCTTAAGTGGGTAAGGATAAACAATGACAAATTTCACTAAGTATAGGTACGCCTCAGGACAAATAATTTCCAAGTAAGCGCACTGGCCTTAGATAATTTTTCGAGTCCTTTGACTCTTCTTGACTCAAGTGAGTAAAGGTCCCCGATGACGTTTTTTGGACTTAAGCCATTACTTCTTATGGGGGCCTTTCTTTGGTGATGTCGACGGACACTCTTATGCCCGCATTCTTCTTTTACATATGAGAGTATAATTGTACTTACTTGATGTGGAAAGGTCGATTTTAGTTATGATATGCACGTCTCAACATGCCTCCTAGCTTTACCCGTTAAAGTCCCCACTATTGATGATCCACGAGACTTCTTCACGTCTCATGAATTTTCCCCTAAGGGATGGGTCAATCTTATGACCAGTATCCAATCTTGTGACTTGGGCTCAAGGGCCTGAATTCTCTCCTAAATGATGGGTCAGTCTTATGACCTAGGGTCAATCTTGTGACTTGAGGGCTAATCTTGTAACCCGTGCACGAAAACCTGAATTTTTTCCTAAGGGATGGGTCAATCTTGTGACCTATGGGCTAATCTTGTAACCTGTGCATGAGGGCCTGAATTTTATTTACCTCTGCAAAGTAAGAACATTTAATTGACTAAGGTTAAACGATTACATCAGCTTCACTGAAAGTATTTTTTTCAAGTGCTCAACATTGTAGAGGTTCTCCTTGCATTGTTTCAAGGTGGTCTGTCCCAGGCCTATGACAGCTTGTTACCTGGTAAGGTCCCTCCCAATTTAGCGTCGATTTTCCTTCTATAGTGTCTTATGTCACCAGACTTACCTTTTTAAGGACTAAGTCTCCCACTGCAAATCTTCTCATCCTAACCTACGAGTTATGGTACTTGGTCATTCTCTGCTTGTAGATGACTATCCAATGTGTGGCCTCGTCCCTTTTTTATTCCAGCATGTCCAAATTGTTCCTAAGGCTCTCATCGTTTTTCTCTGAATTAAAGTTCATTGTTATGTACGTGGCCATCCCAATTTCTACTAGCACCACTGCCTCGATCCCAAATGCCAAGAAGAATGGTGTTACCCTAGTGGGGGTCCTTACTGTAGTGTGGTAGACCCATAGGATACTTGTTAGCTCCTCAGGACGAAGGCCTTTAGAGTTCTCGAGTCTCCTTTTGATGATGCTTAGAAGCATCTTGTTTGTAACTTCCACTTGGCCATTAGCTTGGGGGTGAGCTGGGGAAGAAAATTGATGAGTACCCTAGGAATCCTGAATTGGCATACGATCGATTTCCATGTGAAGTTCCGGATGTTTTTCTTGGTGATCTTAGCTAAGAGCTCAGCCTTCACCCATTTTGTTAAGTAGTCAATGGCTACCACTAAGAATCTTATCTACCTCTTTCCTCGGGAGAGGAACCTGATAATGTCGATTCCCCATTGGGCAAACGGCCATGGTCCAGCTATCGGGATCAGCTCCTCTACGAGCTTTCTGGAGACATTGGCGAACCTTTGGCATTTGTCACACTTTTGGGCGAGTAGGCTTGCGTCCTTATGCATGGAGGGCTAGTAGTATCCTACCCTGACTGCTTTGCTAGCCATCACCCAGCCTCCCGAGTAATTCTCACATACCCCCTCTTGTATCACTCAGAGTACGTAGTCGGTCTCCTGATTGGATAGGCACCTAAGCAGAGGAAGGGTGAAGCTCCTTTTGTAGAGGGTGTTGATGAGGAAGAGATACCAACTTGCCCTTACTTTTACCCTCATTGCCTCATCCTTGCTCTTGGGCAGCTCCTCATTCTTCAAATATTTTATAATTTGGCTAGCCCATTCAAGCTCTGGGCTAGCCGTGTTAACCTCATATTTTTTTGCCTCGGTGCTTAGCCTGGGTAGATGCTCTATTGAGATCCCAAGGTTGAGGCTTTTGTGGTTAACCATGCAAGTCTGGTCAACTTATCAGCTTTTCTGTTCTGATCCTATAGAACCTGTTGCATGGTGAAATGTTCAAACCGAGATTTCTCCTTTACTACCAGTGTCTGATACTGCTTCATCCGCTTGTTCCTCACCTCGTACTTTCCCCATAGTTGTCCTACCATGAGTTGAGAATCGCCATTGACTCTCACCTGTTTAGCTCTGAGGGTATAGGCAGGGCATAATCCTGTGGATAATGATTCATACTCTACCTCGTTATTGGTTACCTTAAACCCAAACCTAACAACATATTCAAGCTCATTTCCTTTCGGTGTGACCAAGACAACTCCTCCCCCGATGGAGTTACTAGTGGAGGAGCCATTAACATATATAGCCCATGTTGCTTGACCTGCCTCCTCCTCACTAGGCTGCTCTTCCTATGCCTTGGAATCATCCATTGTTTGTCCTTTGATAACTCCTCGGGGATGGTATTCGATGTCAAACTCACTTAGTTCCACCAACCACTTGACCAGTCTCCTAGAGGTCACGTGTTTGTGCAGTATGACCCTGAGTGGTTGATCGGTAAGCACCCAGATGGTGTGTGCTTAGAAATAGGGTCCCAATCGTCTAGCTGTGACAACCAGGGTAAACGCCACTTTCTTGGCCTTCAGGTATCTCTCCTCAGCCCCCTTAAAAGCTTGACTGATGCAGTGTACCTACATTTGCACCCCGCCTTTTTTCTTGATTAATATTAAACTAACTGTTGTTCTCGACATCGATAAATATACATAGAGTACCTCACCTTGCTTTGGTTGGTCAATTAGCAACAAGCAACTAAGGTGGGCTTTGAGCTTTTGGAAGGCCTTATCGCATTCTTCATCCCAGAAAAATGTCTTTTTTAGTAGACGAACAAAGGGGAAGCACTTATCTGTAGCCCGGGATATGAACCTGCTTAATGATGTAACCCTCATTGCTAGTCATTGTACCTCATTGGTGTTCCTAGGTGGTTACATCTTGATTATGGCCTTAACCTTCTCAAGATTTACCTTTCTTCCTTGCTGGGAGACCATTAACCCGATGAACTTTCCAACAGACACCTCGAATGAGCATTTGCCCATGTTAAGCTTCATTTTGTACCTCCTCAACGTTTGGAACGTCTCGCCTAAGTCAGATAGATGTTGTTTAGCTAGGAAGCTCTTCACTAACATGTCATCCATATACACTTCGACGTTTCTCCTGATCTGGTTCTTGAACATCTTGTTGACGACCCTTTGGTAGGTGGCCCCCACGTTCTTCAGACCGAATGGCATAATCTTGTAGCAGTAAAGTCCTCGATCAGTGATGAAGGTTGTTCTTTCTTGGTCGGTCTCATGCTTCCTTATCTAATTATATCTTGATAATACATCCATGAAGTTGAGGGTTTGGTGGTTGGCCGTTGAATCTACCATGGTGTCAATCCTTGGGAGGGAAAAACTGTCCTTGGGGCATGCTATATTGAGGTTGGTGAAGTCGACACGCATCTGTTACTTCTTGTAGGCTTTCACACCATTACTACATTTGCTAACCACTCAGGGTAGTGGAGTTCCCTTATAAACTAGGCCTTGAGCAGCTTTTTTACTTCCTTTGCAATGGCACAGTTTCTTTTTAAGGTGAAGTTTCTCTTCTTTTACTTGACGGGTTTCGAAGCTGGGCTTACACTGAGCAATGTACCGCCAACCTGGGGTCTATCTCTAGCATGTCCTCATGCATCCAAGCAAACACATCTTGATTATCAACAAGGAAACCTTGTAATTTTCTTTTGAAGTAGTTTAGCAGATCTGATCCCACCCGAGTCACCCAATCGAGATTTGTTGTATCAAGGGTAATATTCTCGAGTTCTCCCCTTGGCTTCACCACTGTCTAGGTCCTTTCATCCCAAACCTCCATACTATCGATTTACATGACCACTCTTAGAGCCGATTCTCCTTCAAGTGATTCTCGAGCTGCCACCTAGTCCCCCCTAACCTCCCCAACCCCTCATTCAGTCAAGAAATGCATCAAAAGGTAGTAGGTCAAGGTGACCACTTTCATCCGGTTTAGCATCGGCCTTTCGAGGATGGTATTGTATGCTGAGGGGCAATAGACCACTAAAAATTTGATTACCCTGGTAATCTACCATTCACCTATTTTGATGGTCACTAGTAAGCTGATGATCCCGAGGGGAAGTAGCCTATTACCTGTGAAGCCAACTAAGGGTGATTGGACCGGATTGACTTTGTCTCATCTAATACCCATTTTGTCGAAGGTTGGGAGGTAAAAGATATCTGCTGCACTCCTATTGTCAATGAGGACACTGTGTGATGTAGTTCGAAATTATCAACGCCACCATAAGCTCATCGTCATGCGGCTGACTCACTCCTCGAGCATCCTCTTTAGAGAAGGTAATGGGGGATGCTCTATCGTGTGTTGTTTGGTCAGTCTCTTTATAACCATCATCTATCGGTCTCTTGCAGTATGTATTTGCCTTATGTGAGACTTCCTTGCTAAACTAGATTCTCCTCCCCCGAAAAACCCTCTAGCAATCACCTTGATTTCGCCTATTGGCCCTTTAGGTCTTCTTTCTTCCAGAGTGAGAGGGTCTTAGCAGGTGTCTTCTCACCTAACCAAGGCTTTTCCTACCACAAACTTTTGTAGCCTCCCTCATTGGATGAGAGCTTCTATTTGTTCCTTTAAATCAAAGTTGTCGTTGGTATCATTGCCATGGTCCCGGTGAAAGCGGTAGTACTTGTCACAATTTCTCCTCTCGGGTAAGGCCCGGATCCTCTTGAACCATTTGATGTTCAGGTCGTCCTTGAGGTGCAAGAAAACCTACTCTATTAGCGCATTGAGAGGGGTGTAATTCTGAAATCTGCTCAGAGGTAGATTGATCTGGGGCTTGGCCCCGCCGTTATCATTGCCCCCTTAGCCTAAGGACCTCTTTCTTTCTGAGTAGTCTGCTACTCCCTTTTCTTTTTGTCTAACAAGAGGCTAGCCCTAGTCTCCCGCTCTCGCCAGGTGCTAAGAGTATCATCAGCATCATGTGCTACTACGCCTTCAGCATAAGGTTAGCCAAGCGAGATGAAATTTTTTTTAGAGTGAGAATAGGAACTTAGAAGGTATCAACCCTGCCATGAGAACAGTCATGATCACTTTTTCCTCGACGTCATCTACTTGCAACATCTCCTTGTTGAACTGGGCCACATAATCTCAGAGGGACTCGCATTTGTTTTACTTGATGTTTAGCAAGTAGGTGGTTGGCTTCTGATGCCTTTGGCCACCTATGAAGTAGCCGACGAATTGCTGATTGAGTTCTATGAATTTCGAGATGCTCTCGGGCTTAGTCAATTAAACAACACTCGGGCATACCCCTTAATGGTAGTGGGAAAAGTCTAATACATAATCTCATTGGGGGTCGCCTAGAGATTCATGTGCATTTTGTAGGCTTCCAGATTATCGAGGGGGTCTTGAGTGTCATCGAACATCTCCATTTGGGGTGGCTTAAACTTGTTGGGTAAAGGTCAAGCCATTACCTATGGAGTGAATGGATGATCCATCATCTAGATAAGCTCATCAACAGTGGTAGGAGCTTTCCCCTTAATAGCCTCATTCATAGTCTCCATCTCTCTCCTCACATCCTCCATCTCCTCTTCCCAAAGGTTGGGGGTGTGAATCATCTCCTTATGCTGGAAAATACAACTTGTCTCCTGGAATGGGGGTGTCGTGGGGCTTCCTTTTCCATCCTCTTGCCCCTAGCCCTCATCGCGGCTTCCGTCGGGATGGATGGGTAGTTCCCGTGGTCCTGTTTCCTGCTTGTTGGGTTCACCCCTTCGTCTCCTCAACTCCCATATTATCTCACGATTTTGTTCCATGAGCAGTTATATGTTCGTTAGACCTTGAACATGTTGGTCGAGGGCTACCACTCAGGGCTCTTCATGATGGCCTCCACTGAAGACAGAGTTTTCTTTCCCGTCAATCCTAGAGTGAGAGTTATGCTGAGCTACCATCGATCTGGTCTCAACCATGTAAACCTTTGGTCCTTTAGGAAGATTTCCCACATATGACGCCAATTGATTGTGCTCAGACTTAGGAGTGCCCTAGCACCGATCAGAAGGTTGCACGGCAGGTCCAAGTCCTCAGCAGAGCAGTCCCTACACAACGAAACCAATACGTCAAAGGGTTATGACATCGGTGGGGTGCTGGCCTCTAGCTCTCCGATGATCAAGTCAGATGGTGGGGATAGTAGAATGTGGAACTCAAATTAGGGTTTTCTACCTCCCATACCTGGTGAGTGAGTCGTTATCCATACTTATAGGATTGAGTTATGGCATATCAGACAAGATTCTACTTATCTTTCCCCCACTTTCTTCGTCATGTCCTCCCTACTCTTTCTTTTTTTTTTTCCATATTTTTCTCATTATGTCAAGCCAATTGTAGAGAATATTCTTCATTGGTAACGGCTTCTGGATTGTTCTTATCTTCAAATATGGATAGTAGGGTCTCTGCCCTTTTTTCGTATCGGGGACTTTTGAAGATCAAACACCTGTCATGGTTACGACTCCCTTTTTTGGTATCAGGAGACTCAGGTGATGCCCCTGATTTCGGAGTGTCGGGTACGAAAGAGTGGGGTAAGTGACTCGGTGATTCCTTTATAAGTCCCAGTGTTGAAAAGTCGTTGAGTAGCAGGGCTTCGTTGGTTGTGGGACCTCTATGGATTTTCTCGGTGAAAGCTCCTCGGATTGGTTTCCTTCGAGACTCCCTAGGCTAGTTTCCTTGGGTCGGGGTTTTACAGATTTATTGGGGTAGGTTTGTTGAGGCCTCAGTATCTTTCCCTATCAAGTATGAATCAATCTTGCCAACCATGTAGTCCATGTGTCTTGTGTGTGTGATTTGCATCTTGGTTTTGTGCCTTTCCTAACAGAAGCAACACTTCTTGGCCTGACTCACCAACTACCCCGAACCTTGCTCTTTATCTTTTATCTTTTTTTTTTTTTTTAGGATTTGGGTTGGCATAACTCAGGTTATCCAAACATTTGTTAGGTTCAGGTCAATCATATGGTTTTTGAGAACCTGAATCACCATCTTTTTGGATTTGGGTTGATATATTTCAGCCCGTTTAGTAAATAGTAATTGAGCAAGTTTGGTTGTCTGAGAACCCAGATACCGCCACTGGACTGGATCCTCAAGGAAATTCAATGAAATCCACATGATCTTTCCATGGTTTTTCTCTAAACTTGAGCCCATGTATTCAGCCCAATCAGGTAGGGAGTTCAATTTAGTTTGGGCATTTATCCAACTAAACCAAATCCTAGCTAGCCACTACCATCCCTTGCGTTAATGTGGCATTAAGTACAACTTTTTCTCCCTAAGATATCTCATGTCAACAAAACAAAATGGGAAAGTTTTTTTCCTTTTCTTTTTTCAAAACTACTTCATCAGGAACCAAACAAAATATTAGAGACTTTCCCTAGAAAAATGTAGCTAACTAGCTATTTGATTTAATTATTTTTCAATAATTAAATTGAAATTTTTTTAGGAATTCAAAAATATTTTTATTGCAATCTTTGATATTTAACTACTTTTTTATTATTAATAACTTAATATTACTAATGTTGTCAGAAAACATTAAGATGTAGTCATCATCTAACTGATGGTTAATAAATACCAAAGCTCAGTTTTAAGTATGATCTTGAATTGACAATAATAATTTAAAAAATTATAATTATTTAATCTTATAAATTTCATAAAATAATTGTTTTTTTGGATGAGTTATTGATTGTTAATTTAATTGATTTTGTTACAATTAAATAATTATGGTGCAATTTTGAATAAATACATTTACTTGATCAAGAATGATTATAATCTATTCTTACCATTATCATTATATAATATTAAATGCATTCATATAAATTGGGGATAATTTATTCTCATATATTATTTACATCGTTAATTTCCTGGCTAAATTACAAAACAAGTGTGCCTCTCGATATAACGATATGGTCTCTCCAAGGGAGAGGTTGAGGTTTCAAACCACACAAACAGCAATTCCATAATGAATTGCGTTGCAGCTGAGGGCCTGAGTAGCCCTACAAAAAAAGTGCCTTTTACAAGTAAATATCTATAAATATGGTACATGTATTAAAAAGTATGAATATATATAATATCAATTTTCCAACAATAAAAACTGTATATGATATGACTGGGGCATTGCTGTGATTAGTTAAAATCAACCAAGCCCATCCTGGCCCAATCGTTTATTGGGCCTGGAATTCTCAAACCATACACTGCAATTATTGGGCCTGGAATTCTCAAACCATACACTACAACAAAAGTGGGCCAACTCGGACAACAAGCACACACTGTCCATTGCCACGCTATGAAAGACACATGATTAACCCAACCTGAACCCCCAGAATTTAGTGCGCTCACTTAATGAACGCTTGAGGTCTGCCCATGTGCAGGGGCGGACACACGGTGCCAAAAAGAGAAAATTCCCCCCTCCCTTCAACAAAAAAAAAAAGTTTAAATAACTTTTTCAACACCATGTGCCCACCCCCGAATATGGGTGGACCTTAGGCGTTCATTAGGAGGGTGCACCAAATCGGCACCGCAACCTGAACAACATGTTTATTAATCGAGTTGAAATGCGAAACTAAACGAGTCTAGTTTGCCAGGATGGGTCGGGTATGAATTACCACACCTGGTTTCATGAGTGTAGTGACTAAGCACCCTATTTTTAACCAAGACTAGTAAAAAAAAAACTTCATGAAATAAGTTTAGTTTTATGCATGCATCCAAGATAGCATATTTTTCATATTTTATTAGTCTTTTAATCTTAGAATAAAATATAAAACATATTTTTTTAAAAAAAAAAAAAAAACCATTTAATAGAGATCAACTGGGAAAAGGCTTTCTAGACGGGTCATCTAGAATATTTATAGATCTCTTCACTAGACGACCTCCCCAGTTCTGATCATTTGGAATGTTGGAATGTTGTGTGGTAAATCCAAACCATAGTGCATTTTCACACAATCATGGAGTCCAAAATCATTTTGCCAAAATGCAAATTTTTGGGAGAGTT
The DNA here is from genome assembly GCA_025762735.1 of Platanus orientalis. Taxonomy (NCBI): domain Eukaryota; kingdom Viridiplantae; phylum Streptophyta; class Magnoliopsida; order Proteales; family Platanaceae; genus Platanus; species Platanus orientalis. The sequence continues at coordinate 3,981 of JAOXJP010010232.1, read as the reverse complement.
TCCAATTTACTTTTAAGAGGATTTCATTTTCTTTCCCTTTTTGTATTAAATTATTCAGAATTTTCTTATTTCAATTGTAGTGGTAAAAGATTAAGATGTTTGGATTTTAACTATGTCTAGATGGACGAGTGATGTAGTTCTTAGCTATTTGTTCTTGATACGAAAGACAAAACCCATTATCGCCGGACATTCGCATGGAGGATCCTAAGCCTTTTTGGATCTGTTTTGTGACCATCCAAATCTGCATAATAAGTCATTTGGTTGAAAGTAACTGTGTTTTATTTCTCAGCCATCAAAATGGAATTGATCCAATAACTAAAATGTGAATTTTAAATAAAAGTTGTGTCAATTTAGAAATGTTCTTTTCGTTAAAAGAGTATGAGACGTTTTTTAGGGGAACTCATATAAAATTTTAAAATATATATATGACATTGTGGGTAGAATCGAAAACATACTGGGGAATTGGTTGAGAGGCTGTCTATTAGAGTTTTTTTAGAAAAAAGGGTCATAGGAAAAGGCTTGGTAATTCTCTGGGTTTTTTTTTTTCAATGGTTTGATTAAAATAGAAGATTGATAAAGGACTTCATAATTATGCGTATTTCTTACTTAGTGGAACTTGGATCTCTCAAATCTCATGAATTTAAGTAGTGTTTTTTCATTATTCTTCTGTGGCAGGTTATCAGTTGCAGAGGTTGTAGTATGATTAAAAAAATATATATCACAAAATGAGGGGAAAAAAACCATGTTAAAAGAAGAAAAAAAATACATGTTAAAAACCAAGAACCCATGCTCTTTGCTCAAGCTACAAAAAGCTACAAGAAAATTTGATACAATAGATCTTTGTTCTTCTTCTGTATGCCTATTTATTGAGTTCTTAGTTGTTTTATAAGTAACCGTATTAATTGTAATTGGTGTCATCCCACTCATGTATAAAAAATATTCTTTGTACCAACAATTGGGTATTGCTAACTAAGTTGGTCCAAGAATAAGTATGGGAACGAATGTTCTATGACCAAAATGTAAAGTGTGAAGTATTGATTTGGGTTAGCATCTAGAAATCAACCTGAAATATGACTCAGATACAACCCAATGAAAAACCCGAATGTTGAAATTTTTGGACATGTTTTTATGTACCGGTTGGATTCAAACTGTATCTGCATATATATTAGGGTTTTAGGGGATATTTACATATTGTGTTCTAGGGTTACGTACGAAGAGGGAGAGATTCTAAAAACTATAAATCCTCTTTGACGAGGCTTTCTAGATAGTGAAAGTTTTCTTTGTGACTCCATGAATTTTCCCCAAATAGGGGTTTTCCATGTAAATCTTGTGTTGTGCATGATTTCAGATTTCGTTTTGCTTGTTGATTTCATTACATCTCATTTTTTCTGAGAAGAAGAAAGTAAAACGATCCTAACAACTAGTATCAGAGTGAGGTTTGGTTCGAGTGGGAGCAATGGCGGTAACAGCAACGGTGGAGGAATTTGTACAATTTTGTGTTGAAAAATTCAACAATATGAATTTCGCTTCTTAAAAGATGCAGATAAAGAAGTATTTCTATGTGAAAAATCTCTATCAACCCCTTGGAGAAAAGAGCAAAAAGTTGGCGACGATGACAGATGCAGACTAAGAAATACTAGATCGCAAAGTCCTATGTACGATTCGTTTTTCATTATCGTCGTTGGTAACTTTTAATATTTCTAATGACAAAACGATAGAAGACTTGATGTCAGACCTTTTTCAAATATATGAAAAACCATCGGCTTTCAACAAAGTGTTTCTAATGAAAAAATTGTTTAATATGAAAATGATGGAAGGGGGAACTATGGCTAGACACCTAAATGAATTCAATACAATTATCAGCTAATTAATATCAGTTGGAATCAATTTTGATAGTGAGGTTAGGGCCTTGTTGATTCTCTTATCTTTACAAAATAGTTAGGATGGTTTGGTAATAGTTGTCACTAATTCTTTAGGTTCCAGCCCTATGAAGTATGATAATGTAGTGAGTGTGATTCTTAGTGAAGAGCTCTACAGGAAATCTACATCCTCAGGAGAAACTTCAGGTAGTGTTTTGAATCTAGAAGGAAGAGGAAGAACAAATGATAAGAACTAGGATTGGGGTAAATCTATGTCAAGAAGCAAATCAAGATCTAGAAAACCTATGGTAGAATGTTGGAATTATGGAAAGAAATGACATTTGAAAAATGATTGTAGGGCTCCAAAGAAAAACATGCATGGTACCAACAATAAGGATAAGGAGGCTTCTACAAATACTATTGAAGAAGTTGTTGAAGATGCATTAGTTTTAATTTTTGACAACAAGTCAGAGTCATGGGTGATTGATTCTAGAGCATCATTCCATGCCACATCTAACAAAGAATTTCTTAAGAACTATATGAAGGGTAACCTTGGCAAGGTGTTTCTGGGAGATGATAAACCCTACAATATAGTGGACAAAGGAGATGTTTTGATTAGTTTGCCAAATGGGGGTACATGGATGTTGAATGGTGTGCATTATGTAACTTGTCTAAAAAGAAATTTGATTTTAGTAGGTCAACTCTCAAGTTTAGGTTATAGCATGATCTTCATAAGAGATTCATGAAAAATCACAAAGGGTACCTTAATTGGAGCTCGTAGAAAGAAAGAAGGAACACTCTACCTGACGAAAAATACAACTACCTCTATTTCAGTTGCAGCTAAGGGTGTAGATTTAAATATTTGGCACTGCAGGATGGAACACTTGAGTGAAAAGGGAATGGAGATTCTCCACTCAATAAGGAAGCTTCTAGGTTTAAAGGCATTGGACCTAGAGTTTTATGAAGATCGCGTTTATGAAAAACATACTGATTTATGAGGGCCAACTCAGGTACATTTTATTAGTGACTCACATTATTTTACCTTTATTGATGATTCGACTAGGAAATTATGGGTTTATTTTCTTAAACATAAGTCTGACATGTTTAAGACCTTTAAGAAGTGGAGAACTATTGTTGAGAATGAAATAAGTTATAAGCTTAAGTGCCTCAGGTCTAACAATGGAGGTGAATATTGTAGCAAAGAATTTAAAAATTACTATGCAAAGAATGGGATCAGGAGAGAAAATAATCTCCAAAACACCACAACAAAATAGTGCGACAGAGCATATGAACCGGACTATTGTGAAACATGCCAGGAGTATGAGATTACATGTAGGTTTACTTAAGAAATTTTAGGCAAATGGTGTTAGCACAACAACTGAAATGACTCTAAAGTAATCCTAGAGGGGAGGGTGAATAAGATTTCTCAATTAATTTACTTTGTGATTGTTATTAATTCATTTTTCAATTTTCTTAAATATGTGAGTGTGTGCTTTAATGTCACTACTTAAGAATAATATCAAACATATGCTAAGCAAGAGGGGTATAGAGCATAAAGATGAAGAGACAAGCAATGACACAATCACAACCACAACACAAGATTTATAGTGGTTCGGCACTCGGGCCTACGTCCACTCTTCTAAATCTCACTACCAAGCTTAGGTATATTTCATTTAGGTACTATTACAACTTAGATCAATATACAAATCTAACTACTTGCTCAATAGCAAGTTAAACAACAACACTCAATGTCTCTAGCGAGTGTGTACTACTTCTGGTGTCTCCAACGGAGGTAGTCAAGCTTTCGATGTCTTCGGCAAAAGCAAAACAATAATAATAATGAATATGAATGCAAAGACAAGCAAATATTACCACAATATGCTTAATGTTTCTAGTTGCTCAAAAAGTTGGGTGCTTATTGATGGGCTAGTATGCCTTAGCTACTCACAAGCTCCAAGTACTTAGCTCTACTGCTACTTGAGCTCAGCCAAAGGTGGGTTTCCTCTTGAAAAAGTGCTCACCACTACCTCTCCTCAATAGTAGTATTAATGTTCAATAGGAGAGAAAGAATGAGAGAGAGAAGTGTAGAATGCTAGCTATTAAAGCTCAATAATCTGTAGGC
>JAOXJP010010221.1:0-17848 GCA_025762735.1 Platanus orientalis | reverse complement strand
TTCACTTTTCGGTGCTGATGTGCCCGCCGCCTGACAAGGAGCAGTGGTTAGCATTCGTTAAGGTGAGCATTTTTTATACTCGATCAGGATTGGCCGATCCTTAATTCCATTAGTGCAGGGACTCAACACTTTCAAGAGGAAAACCACAATTGACTTGGGTTGAAGTAATGAGGAAAAATATGGGTGCTTGCGATTAATTACAGATATGGAACTAGATTGAGTGGATGGCGGAACAGGATTTATGTAGCTGATCCCAAGTAGTTGGGATGAGGCTTCGTTGTTGTGGTAATTTTGATACAATTTAGATCTACGTTAATAGAAAACTTCATGTAGGGGATGTATATTTGATGCAGGTTATAGCAATGTTTGGTAGAGATCCCACTTTCAGTGGGCCCGCATTCAATACAATGGGTGGATTCCTCTGTTAAGTGGGAGATATAGAGTCTTGCGATTCAACTGTTGATCTGGGGATGTGTCAAACTCATCCCGTTTCTGCAAAATAGTTGTGAACTTCTCTATTTGTTGTTGCATGACAGCCATATTAGCATTCATATAGGTTTCTAATTTGTCCATCCGAACATTCATTGTGGTATTCAATTGGACTAAGTCTCTTCGAGTAACCTCAATCTCTCTGGTATAATCATCAACTATTGAGGACAAAGTATTGTTGGTAACCATGGTGGATATAAACTCAAAAGAAGATTTTGGGGCTTGTTAAAATTTTTTTTAGGGCTATAGAAAACCTTCTCAAAAGACCCCAAGGATTTTAGGGTAGCACTAAAATAATGGACTTGAATTGTCAAGAAGAAGGGTTGTAAGGTCCCTTGAAGAAAACCTCAAAATTTTAGGATCTCAAAATATTCTCTCTTTTGGTTTCCAAGTGGCCACCCGGGTTTGGCTTTGATACCAATCTGATGCGGGGCTGCCAATAGAATAACATTGATTCCCTATTGAATGTGGGCCTTAAACATAAGCAAAACAAGATTGGAATAAAAAAAGAAAGCAATAACCAAAATCTGGAAACTTTGGTGCAGAGGTGAAAATGACCAAAATACCCCTGGTCATGCTTCAGAAAATTCTGCACTTTTGCAGGGTGAATCTTAGGTCTATAATGTCCTACTGTTCCAAATTTCACGAATTTGAGATAAGATATGATATTTAATTTTATATAAGAAAGTTGATACTCTAGGGTTTGTTCAAGAAACCAGAAAATTGTTAAGGAGAAAACGATTCAAGAATGATGTGAAATCAAAAAAAGAATTCAAGAAATCAATATAGATGGATATTAGATTGAAGTAGCAACAAAACCCAAAATAAAAATCACACAAAGAAAGGGATCTAAGTTTGATTTTAAGTTTAGTTTCAAGAAAACCCAACAAGAATGATTCTTGAAAGGTTTTTTAGGGTTTCTTGGTAAGAGAAGATGAAAAGAAAGTATGTGGATGTTGTTTTTAGATTTAAAAATCAAGAATTTAATCAAGAACTTAATCAAAATTGTTTCTTGATGATTCTTGATAATCCTTAATACCAAAAAAATGTAAATCAACAAGAAAGAAATAAAATTTCAGCAAGATTATGATCAAGATTCAAGAACAAATAAGGGGAAAAAAAAAAGAGAGAAAAAAAGAAGAGCTTGTGGGGGAGAAGAGAGAGAAACATGTGAGAGAAGGGGGAGAGAGAAAAGTACCTGGTTCCACTTGTGGAGACCACAAAATATCCCAATTCTTTATTGAAATTTCAAAGAAAACCCATTACATCTTTACGTGTGGTTCTATATATAATTGACTCAAGACTCCTAATCATATTAGGACTCTTATTACCCACTTACATTAATTTCAAATAAAACCCAAATAAATCCCTGTATGCTCCTAGACCATTGGCATCTAAATGCCTTATTACATAGAACTCCCTATTATATAAAAACCTTCTTAAAATAACCTTAAACAAACTCAAAAACAACCCTAAAGTTTCTGGAAACAACCCTAAAACTCAAATAAACTAACCTTAAAGCTTTCTATAATTCCTCCAGTAGCTTCTAGGGCCCTTTCTAGTTAATTTGGGCATAGGCCTCCAAAGAGGATAAACCTTTTCTAACCAAGTTAGAGCTACTGCATCACACCCTCTCTTGATCTCTACAAATTCCCCCCAAATTCTTTACACTTTACAACCCAAAAACAAAAACGATCTATAGCCCTTTTATATACATTAAAAGCAGGTTTACAATGATTTTCAAACATTTTTTGATTTCTTTCCAACCAAATGGATCAACAAATAGTTGGTTCAACTAAACTTCACAGATTTCTTCCCTTACCCGAGGATTTCCTTAAATTCCAACTTAAGACTTAAGGTTTAAAGTTTCGGTTTTGCATCCCATATTGCAGCTTGGGGATACTGATATGTCTCGCATATCGTAGGGATGTAGTGGAAGAAATTAGGTGACGGTGAAAAACGGAGGAAACATTAATCAAATGAAGACATTTTTTTATGATACTTCAGGATTTGATAGAATAAACATTGATATACACTTATGAATCATTATATATAGAAAACAATCATCTATGATGGTTGGGAAAACCGTCACCCTCATGACATACATTATCGTCAATGGCATCTATGGAAACACTATGTAAGCCTTGGAATTTTGAATGAAACTTTAGGAAATGTTATAATAAGCATCATTAAACACTTATAAACCATTATACTTCATTACACACTTCGGTATCAATAGTTGGGAATCGGTACCCTCTATGTTTCCTATTAACTAGTTGCTGTATCAGTCGGGTTATCCCACCACCATGCATCTCTTTTCCACAATAGTCAGTCACTCGCTCATCTTTATTTTGAACATTAGAATAAATGAGAGGGACTTCCAACATTAGAGACCGAGGGAAGCACCATTTGTCATACCAAAAATAGGTATTGGATCCAGCCCCTACTTCCACTCTTATAGCTTTCTTAAAGTGATGGGGACATCATGCCACATGGCAGACCCAAGGTATACTATTGTAGGAGCAAGGGTCCCGTGACCCTTTGGTTTGAGTAGCATAGCTGCTTGGGGCTCACTTTCATTGTCCATGTGGTCTCACTTGGAGTTTTCATTGGTCGAGGTTGTGAGTCTTGTGACAGGCTACTTCGATATTTATTAGTGTTTTTTTTGTTTTTTTTTGTTTTTATGGTTATTTTCCTGAAATTTTTGGGGTCTTTTATTCACATTTTATGTGCCTGGGACATAATAGGTATTTTATGTTTGTTTAATGGGGGGAGTTATTGTCGCTTTGGATTTTTTTTATGTTGTTTAAAAGGGGAAGTCATGAGTTCAGTTTAGAAGGGAGGAGTTGCCTTCGACAGCCCTTTCTAATTACTGGGCATGTCGACATGGGTTTAGAGAGAGAGGTTCATGTATAAAAAAGGGGAAAACCCTACTGATGAGTAATGAAAAATTTTGAGTAAAGATTCTCGTTTTGTCTCCAGCAACTGGTGTAATATCCTTCAAGTTTTGGTGCAAACTTGGAACCTAGTTGGTAATTTTTAGGGTAAGTGAAGGTTGGTGGTTGCCTCACATCAGCACATCTTCTATCTTCTTCTTCTTTGTCTTCTTTTTTCCTTTATTTTCCTTTGAATTGCTGTCATATTTTATTAACATCTCTCTTTTACTACATTCCTTCCAATTTCCAATTTTGAAACCCTCCTCTTCCACTCTAATCAATCGGCCACATATTAAAACCCTTTCTTGTTTTTTTTTTCTTCCCATAAAAACTTCAATCCTCATCTCCATCACTTGGCCATAGCTTTTCCACCATTGCCTGCTACTTTCTTCCATCAGACCTTTATTCTCTAGTCTTTAAACCAATCAGCCAGCTCTAAACCCTTCATCTCAATCTAATCCCTTTGAACCACAGAAATTCCCCTTATGTAATTGTTGCTCATCATGTTTTTATGTTCTTTTCCCCATCATAAATCTGCAGCACCTGTCCTGGAAATCATCTGAGTGATCTGAGTGTTTATTATTACACCATTGTTGCTTTAGCAATCACAACAGAAGTTGAGCACCCTATGCTGCCGACAGTGTATATCCCTTAGTGAAAGAATAGCTGGCTGCTCTGACCATATAATATCAACATCAAAGTGAGGCCTGAGGAACAATCTGAAGTAATTGTGGGTGACTATTTGCTGGTCTGGCATCTGTTGCTGCTGCTGCTGATCCAGTTGAACTCTGGATTTAAAAGGTATACCCCTGTTATACTTTCCCTTATTCTAACAGTACCCTTCTCATACTTTCACTAGCCAAGTTAACTCCCACCACAGTTTCCTCACTGTTACCTTAAGAAACCCCTTTCCAACAGTTAAACACTTGCTGTCAGAGAGCCTAACAACCTACCCAAATCGTTTAACCAACCCTATATATATATATATACCAGTCTTCTTTTCAAAGTGTGTGTGAAACCCCCTTGGTCTTTATTTGATTGTTTCCTAACCCCCATAAGTTGAATGTGAGTATGTAATGTTTGACATTAAATATATGACTGATCAGAATTTTATATGAATCCTTAAATCTGAGCTATACCCATTACTTAATTTCATCTTTGATCTTGAAGTGCACTTGAAAAGGATAGGAATCTTGTTTCTAAATGATGATTGCTTTAAATAATTAACTTGGATTTCTCATTGCGTCTTTTTACATGCATGCTATATTATTAAGGTTTCAAGTTGATCCATAAGTCCATTCCAACAACCCACCCCATACACTTCCACCGGCTTGTTCGATTCCCAACAATTTGCCATCTTGTATTTTTCAGCAATCACCTGCTTCCTGAGATTTCTAGTTTCAGTCCCAAATCTCCAAAGCCGTTTTGATAGAAGAGCTTTATTTGCTTCTTGCACTCTCTTGATGCCAAGACCTTCAAACTTCTTAGATTGACAAACCCCCCTCCAAGCCACTAAAGGCAAGCCCTTACTATCTTTACTTTTGCACCACATAAATTTTCTTTGATATTTTAATGTCCTTTGCAACTGAAACAGGGATAACAAATAGAGGCAGAAATAAAGTTGGAAGGCTGGAAAGTACCAACTTGATCAAAGTGATTCTCCCTTCTTTGGAAAGAAACATCCCTTTCCAGCCTGCCAATCTTTTATGAATTATTTCAAGCTCTAGATTCGAGACAACCTTTTTTATAAACATATAAACAGCATATGTCCCTTGCTTTTTTCAACACCCTATAGGTAGGCTCTAAGTAGTCATTGAACATTCTATTATTTCTCTCCAACCAAATTTACCACAAAACTGCTGCAAGCATTGTCCTCTACAGAATTCTTCTTTTTCTAGAGAAAGCTTTGATACTCCTCATGTCTACCATGGTGTAGGCTCGTAAAATTTGTTTAAATTGCAAATACGGTTCTGCACCCTCACAAATTTACACTAAAGTCCGAATGGGCCCTTACATCAATAAATTAGGCCCTCTTATATGGACAAGTCCATTGGGCCTAGGTCCAGGTTTTTAAATAATAACCCATGGACCACCAAGTCCATGTCTCAACCCATTAGCAAGCCCAAAATTTAACTTACATGGGACCCACGTGAGAGAGATTTGAATAAATTCAAATCTAGATTTTCTTGGGTACACAAGGAAAGCTATGCCACTCATGGAATACAATTTTTTTTTTAAATTGCCTTGTCTCCAAACAAGGAAGGTGCAACTACTCATTCAAACTAAAAAGGTAAATGCATCCAATCAACTCCCAATCGAGGGTTTGACAAGATTCTACTTTCAAGTCTATAAATACACCCTATGTACACAAGATGAGGGACCTTTCAGAAGACTTCAAGTAAGAGTGCTACTGAGACTCCAGAGCATCTCCAAGGCCTTCCATATATTTGAAGCTTCAGGCATACTTTCCAATCTCTCCACCACCAATGATTCATTTTAGATCTCCACCAACAACAATTCTCTGTCAAAGAAAACAAGGCTCCTTGCATCTCAGAAACAGGCCTCAAAGCCGACCTTGAGATCAAGTTTGTGGCGTTCATCTCATTTTTAGATCAAGCGTGAAGCCCTGAGAAGAAGCCGACTTATACTCAATCAAATACACCGATACTTGAATCCAAGAAATACGCCGTTTGGCCCTTGGTTTCTATCGACGAAAATCAAAGGTTATGTTCTTTTGTAAAGGAGCAAAATCGGAGAGATTTTATACCTTTTTCAATTATTAAAAGATTCATCTATTGAATTTGATATATACTTTTCATGTTTTGGATTTACGCATGAAATTTGTGTTGACACATGGCTTTCACATCCCTCAGTATGCGCCATGCTATATTGAAATCTGATCAGATGGAAGCCCAACCTTCAGATGTATAATTGTAGTGTAGAAAGAGATGAGATATCAACTCTTCATTCTTTTAGTAAGGCAAGCAAACATTTTGTAGAATATGACCACGTTTGATTAAGTTTTCAATGGTCAACATACATGAAGGGGTCACTGTCCAATGGCCTATAGTTGTTCTCTAGTGTGACTCCAAAACTTTGAAGGTGTGGTGCTTTCAACCCTAGGTGGGACTCTTGGGTTCAACTAGTGTAACTTTAGTTCATTATCCGCCTTCTTTCTCTGATCTTCTTTGTTTTTCTATTATATTTTTATTACAAAAACCTTTGTTACACAACCTATAATCAACCCTACTTCATTTCATACCTTCAACCTTGACCATAATCTTAAAAAATTGTCTTTAAATCCCTACAAAACTCAATTATTTCTTTTACACCTAAACCCTACCATCATACCTTTTGGTCTTATGTCAATTTGATTAAAGAGCCTTGGTCTTGCTTCAATTTTGATGCAAGATGTGATACAACCCATACTCAAATTTGAAGGGTTTATGTAGGGGTATTTTGGGTATATATTTTATTGGTTATGGATGCTATTTTGTTTTAGGTTTTGTTTGTCAGTTTGGGGGGTTTAGTTTATTCTTAAGTAGCATATGCTTTATTTATTTTTAGGAAAGCGTGTTTAATATCAATCACTTTTTTAAGGCCTTGTTTTGGTTGTCAAAAAACTTACCCATATAACTTGATTTTTGTGTTATTTAAAATGTAATTTAGTTACCTTTCCAATTAGCCCAAGATCTTACAAATCCAATGTGACCTGGGGAATTTATAGGCAAAATACTGGCAGGGTATCACTTTGTGATGAGATTAACTATTTTGGAGTCATTTTTTAGGAAATCTATTTTAGAATGATGACTTGCTTTTTTTATCATTTGGAAGGAAATTCAGCAACCTTTCCAACAAGTCCAAGCTCTTGCAAATCCCATGTGATTTGAGGAATTTATGGCCAAAATACTGGCAATGTGTGACTTTGTGATGGGAATTAATTATTTTAAAGTTTCACTTTTTAGAAAGTCCATTTAGAGTGGATTATCGAAGTTTGAAGTGTGAAAGCTATATATACTTTTGAACTCAGAAATTGACTGATAATTCATTATTGATGAATAAATGAAAATTCCATGGCCTATGGCTGCTTTGTTCTCTAGTGTGACTGAGGAATTTAAAGTTGTGATGCTTTCAACCCTGGGTGTGAATCCTAGGTTCAATTAATGTGACTCTAGTTGGTATTTTTCTCCTTGATTCTTATTTGCATTTTTGTTTTATTTTGTTTTGTCTTATTATTATTATTTTTTTATGAGAGAAATTTCATTAAAAAGGAGATAAGCTTTTCCCAAAGAACCAACAAACACAAGGCTTATAGAATGGGTGATCTTTAATACTATTTCCCCACTATCTTTTCATATCACAACAGAATAACCCCCCAACTCTTTACAGTTTGCACCAAAAAAACAGAAGAAATTTTTAGCTTTTTTGTACACATTATAAGCTGGTTCAGCATGGTTCTCAAAAACGCGTTGATTCCTTTCTAACCAAGTAACCTAACACACAGCTGGACAAATCATACTCCAAAGCACCTTTCCTTTTTTAGAGGTCTTTCTAATGTTCCACCCATGAAAAAGGTCTCTAATTCTATTTGGGAAGACCCAAGCCATCCCACTCTCTCTCAACAAAACATCCCAAACTTCCCTAGTATAGGGGCAATGAACTAGAACATGGATGGGAGATTCCCTGTCTTGAAGGCATAAGGATCACACATTTGGGAGAATCAAACCCCTCCTTTGAAGAATATCTATTGTTGGCAGCCTATTCTTATAAGTTGTCTACACAAAGAAAAGAATTTTGGAAGGAATTTTTAATTGCCAGACCACCTTCCAAAGGTGGTAGGGAACACCCCCCTCCCCAAAAAGGGAAGAACAAGTGTGGGAGAGAGTCCATCTCCTAGTATCCTCCCTATCACTCCCTCGAACCATGGTTTCCTAAAGCCCAATAAGATGTGCCATCCACCTTCCAATCGTTAAGATTCCTCCTTAGAGGAATATTCCAACCCCCATCTTCATACGAATTTTTGCAATCAGCTACTCTCACTTCTTTGTCCAAAGTAATCTCATAAATGCGGGGAGCTTTTAAACAAAGAGGCTGGGAAGAGTACCATAAATCAGTCCAAAAATGAGTGTTTCTTCTAGATCCAACCTCCATCCAGATTGCTTCCTTGAAATTTCCCAAAAATTGCAGGATCCCCTCCCAACAACTAACCCAATGAGAATGAGCCGACCTCCTTGTTTCCTAAGCATTTGCAAGCCCGTATTTACTAGCTATAACCTCTCTCAATAAGTTTTTGTTTTCCTTTACCAAATCAACACATCCATTTAGCTAAGAGGGCTTTGTTCAAATCTCTAATACTTCTAATTCCAAGGCCTCCGCTCCTTTTTGGTTTACAAACATCCTCCCATACAATCAAATGAGGGCCCTCGCCATCTTACCCTTACCCCAAAGAAAATCTCTTTGATATTTCTCAATTATACTTGCCACTAAGCCAGAATAACAAGGAGAGAAAGGAAGAACGTGAGAAGGCTAGCAAGAACCGATTTTATTAGAGTAATTCTTTCCCCTTTTGATAAGAATATCCCTTTCCAACTTGAAAACCGTTGATGAATTTTATCAATCACTTGATTCCAAGAATTCTAGCACTTAAATGACGCACCCAACGGTAGACCTAAATAGGAGGATGGGAAAGAACCTGTCTTGCACCCTAGAATCTTGGCAAGTCTCCTAAAATCTTCCACTTGACCTACACCATAAATATAAATCTTGGATAGTTATACTTTGAGACTCGAAACAACTTCAAAACACCTAATAAAGCATGTTGTTGCCTCCAATCTCAAAACCTTCCAACAAAACCCCTCGAAAAGCCTTAGTCCAGAGCGCTCCAAAAGCCTCCACAACAACTAGAAACAAAATCGCCGATAGGGGATCACCTTGGTGCCAGCCTTTAGACCCATGAAAATACTTCATAGACGAACCATTCCAGAGAATGGAAAAAAAGGTTGTCCTATAACATTTCTTCATCCGATCTCTCCATCTAGTGCCAAGACCTAATCTGCCAAGCATGTGGCCCAAAAACTCCCAGTTTATATGATCATATGATTTTTCCAAGTCTAATTTACATAGGACCCCGAAAGCCCCTTTCTTCATCATGGCGTCAATGCATTCATTTGCAACCAACACCCTGTCTATGCTTTGCTGCCCTCCAATAAAAACACATTGGTTAGGGGAGATTATATCATTCATAACCTCTTTTAAGCGGCTTGCCAAAATCTTAGAGATAATTTTGTACATGTTTCCCATAAGGCTAACGGGCCTAAAATCCTTTATCAAATCAGCGCATTCTTTCTTTGGAATAAGGGAGATAAAAGAGGCATTACTTCCTTTATTTAAGAAAGCCTCCTTATGGAAATCCTCTATAGTTGCCATCACATCCATCTTGACCACATCCCAATAAGATTGGAAGAATGCCATGGTGAAGCTGTCTGGGCCCCAAGCTTTATCATCCTCAATGCTCCAAACAAACTTTTTAACTTCATTCATCTCAAAAGGACTTTCAAGCCACTCTCTTTGGGCATCAAACACATTTAAACTTCACCCCATCTAGTTTTCGTCTCACAATCCTGAGCTCCATGTGTAGGTCCATGAAGAATTCTACCACATGGTTCTTGATATTTGGCATATCCTCCACCACTTCATTATTGATTTTCATTTTGAAGATAAAATTTGTGTTTCGTCTTGCCGAAACAATCCTATAAAATAATTACACATTATTTTATCATTCTTTCAACAAGGACTTTCGCTTTTTGCTTCCATTTCTCTCTTCGAGGTCCACAACATTTGCATATTCTTGCTTTGCCAAGTTCCTTAGGCTTTACTTTTCTTGAGATAAGGCCTTATTTTCCTACATGCAATCTTAATGCTTCAAAGGAAAAGAGAATTGAGCAATGCCAGCGAGATTCTTCGTTGGGTAAAAGCAAAGATGGTAATGGGATGAATCTAGTAGCATGGTCTAAAGTGTGTAAACCTAAGATTCATGGGGGTTTAGGCATCAACAAAATCCGGATTACTAATAAAACCCTCCTCTCTAAATGGCTTTGGAGATTTGGGCTTGAAAGAGAGTTTGTGGTGCCAAGTCATTGCTTGTAAATATGACATAGTTAGTGATTGTGAGACTGAGTCTTCTTCCCGCCCTTATGGATGTGGTTGTTGGAAGGCTATCATAAAGGTGGCAGTGGCTTTCAGACAGGGTATCAAATTTGAGGTTGGTTCTGGAACTAGAATCCGATTTTGGAAGAACCGATGGTGTGCTAATAGACCCCTTATGTTGGAGTGGCCTTCACTTTTTAACATTGCAAAAAATAAGGATACTAAGGTCACGGATTGTTGGGTTTCCTCGGAGACTGGTGGAGCTTGGAGGGTGGAGTTGCACAGAAGCCTTAATGATTGGGAAATTGGGGATATGGCTAACCTAATTGAGCAGGTTGATCACTTTCATCCTCAACCAGAGGTAGTCTCCCTGCTATCGATGTGCTACAACATCACGGTTTAATCTTACCGAATGCTTGTCCCTTATGCCTCCATGATGCCGAAAGCATAGAGCACCTATTCTTACATTGTCATTTTGTTTACGAGGTTTGGACTCTTTTCTTTAGAGAGATTAAGTTGTCTTGGGTCTTACCCAAGGGGTTAGACATGTTTTTTTTTTTTTTTTTGTCATGGGGTATTCGAAGGATTTCCAAGGAAGGCCAAACCATTTGGAGATTGGTGGGTCCTGCTGTATGCTGGACAATTTGGTTGGAATAGAATCAAAGAGTTTTTTAAGGGTATTGTGAGCTGGCTTTCCGTGTCTACTCTAAGTCTAAAGACTTAGCTTTTTTGTGGGGTTAAATTGTCATCATCTGGGGGACTTTTCACACAACTCAAAGAGGGTTGGGGAACTCTTTTCTTATTTAACTAATTTTTTGTAGTTGTGGCTTCTTTTGGGATTTCTCACCCCTTTTCTCGAATGAAAATTTCTTTTATCCAAAAAAAAAAAAAAAAGTTTCAGCTCTTCCAAGAGTCTCTTCTTTCTTTCCTCAACACACTTGAACACCTCCTTATTCCAAACTTTCAAATTATCTCTGTGCATCTTAAGTTTTAATCTCATTTGTTGTGTTGGCTTGCTCATCACACGAAAGTTAGTCCACCAACTTAGGGCTGTCAACCATCCGATATTTTTTCAATATTTGATTCGTATTCGGTTCAAAAAAAGAAAATACGGATGCATCAATATTCAATTTGTTTAAATATTCAATTCATTTAGTAAAAATCCATTTATAAACGAACCGAATACAGATATATGTCTATCCGCTCTGATAAATATTCATCCGAAAAAATATTTGTTATATATATATATATATATATATATATATATATATACTTAATCAATTATGTATTTGTAATATAACAATAATAGTTATTCAATTCATAATTTTTCACAACTTTTTTATAGTTTGCATTTTCAATTTTTATCTATTTTTATTATCATATATCTAAATTTTTTTATCATATTTATATAGTAAAATATTAATATTCATTAAATATAGATTTTAAAGCTTTTATAATCTTAATTCAGATTAAAATATTAATTTTTTTAATGATTGATAATTAAATATTATTATTAATGTATTATTTTAATATATATAGTGTGAAGGTGTACTATCATGGTTGATACACCTCACACCCCAAACAATATCAATCAACAACAAACCCAAAGAAAATATATCAAAAAGTGATACGTTTTAAGACTAACTCATAAAGGTGTCTTGGTAAATATATGATAGTTTAAGGAGGGTGTTATGGTAATATAAGAATCATAACCAATTTAAACCATAAAGAGTAAAGACTTGATGGGGAGGAGGGGCAAGCTGCGAGCCATGATTGAAATAGAGAGGGAGAGCTTGAGAAAGAAGAGGGCTGTTGGGCTGAAAATGGCAACAGACTTCCGACAATGATGACACCAACACTACAAGGTAAGGTTTTTTTTTTCCTCCCTTTATCAGTTCTTCTTTCTTCTTCTCTACATCTTTTTTTTCTTCAATTTTCCAGTCTTAGATTATATTGAATGTTATCATATTCTTTCTCTTCTTTGTCCCTTATACTGAAATAATGAATACTTTTTGAAATTGTATAAATTTCATACGTGTTTGTTCGTGTTTCTTCTTCAATCTAAACAACATTTTTTTAGTTTCAATAGGGCCATCGATATCATGGTGTTTTAGGTAGGGTTTCAACGCCGTTAATACATAATCGTTGTTTTTTTTTTCCTTGTCTGGAGGTTGATGAACCGAATATCCGATATTCATTTTGAATGAATTTGAATTTGAATGACATATGTAGACATCTGACGGATATCGGATCCAATTCAATTTGTTTTTTTTTTTAACGGAACGAATACAAATATAGGGATATTCGATTCGTATTCGCTCCATTGACAGCCCTACTCCAACTATTAACAGGATCCACAAAACCCGGATGTTTCAACCACATATTCTCAAATTTTAAAGGCCTTAAGTCCATCATGCTACACTCACCATTCAAAAGGATGGGAATGTGGTCAAAAGTAGGTATCAACATCGATTCTCCTTTGGAAAATGGAAACAAAGAGACCCATTCCATTGAGAGGAAAAAACGGTTTAATTTGCTACGGTAGGGGACCTCCTGCATGTTAGACCAAGTATACTTCATCCCAGATACCGGGAGATCCCAAGGGGTAAAGCCATCCATAAAGTCAGAGAAAACAAACATATTTCTGGATAAACTTCCCCCGCTACTTCTATTGCTAGGCTTCATTACTTCATTAAAATCCCCACCCAGGCACCGGCCGAAGACTACCTTAACCTCTGCAGCTTTTTAAGAAAAGCAGGCAATAAACTCCCATCACATGGGCCATAGACCCTCGAATCAACCAAAAATTTTTAGATCCTTTGATTCTTCCTCAAATCGAGACCGAGAAGGAGCCTATAATAGAATCCACAACCTCAATTGAACTCGCATTCCAATACACCCATATTCGTCCAGAAGCCCCATTTGAAGGAAGATGAATACCATCGAACAACTGAAAGGACAAACCTGTCGAAGTATTCCTCGGTCCATGTTTTAAAATTTAGTCTTTTGTAGCATAACCACATCAGCTTTGCTCTCACGAACAACATCTTTGACAATCAATCTTTTATCACCTCTTCCCAAACCTCAGACATTCCACAATAAGATTGAGGAATTCATTGAAAATTGAAAACAACCTTGAAGCTCACATGAAGCTTAAACACCTCATAGGCCCCATACTGCCTCTTGCAATTTGCTCTATTTACATACTGGACATAGGAATGCAAGTTCTTCAACTCAGAGCACACCCTACGGTGGTTCTTTACAGACCCGGAAACTGGTATCTCCTTCTCCAAAGCTGTAAATAGTTCAATTGCCAAATGTTCAACCCCTTCAAATGACAGGCCCAAGAATTGGCTCACAGCTTGAATTTGTGTCAGAACCCATAATGATATATCTGATAAAGGTTTAGCATTCTCCTCGACGGGGACAATGGCCAAGTGATTAAATGATTTCAATTGTCTATTGGGGCTGCAAGGAAAGATGATTGCTTCAAATGGAGGCTCTTGGCAAACTTGCCAAGCCGATGAGTGCATCCTCTCAGGATTCATAAAGCTCGTCTCCCGAACTTGGATTTCTTCTTTAGCATAGAGGTTTGCATTTCAAGAAAGATCCTCCATATGATAAACAGTATCGTCCTTGTCTCTTTTCGACTCTACAGGCTCCAAAGTACCTTTGTTGGGAAGTCCCTGGTTGGTAGAAGGGTCGTCCTGAGCACTGTCAGCGATTTCCAGATCAGCCGAAATCTCTGTTTTGGTGGACCTCCCCAAACTTGATCTCCCGCTAGTGAGAATTACCACCCCCCACGGACGATTCACCTTATTCCCATACGGCCATACCCCTCCGAATCGTCCATGGTTTTTCGTTGCACCTTGAGTCTGTCTAGCTTCCATTGATTTCACCGTTTCCCTATTTCCATTCTCTGTCTGCCCAGAATGGCACACAACCCACTCTTTCATTCTATTACAGAGACTTTTATCGCCAAATTCTAGGTTTTCCCTTTTCCTGTCCATTATCTATCTCAATACATCAAAAGATTTAAGGGCATTTTCTGGGCATGCAGAAATCAAACCTTTTATCCCATGGAAACGACAATCTAGACCTTTCCTCAGAGATCCTAGCCTTTCTAATCAGCAAGGAAATTTAGTCCACTTTACCAGATTCCGCCAACAATTGAGAAGAGGAAGAGAATATCGAGACTGACCTTCCCTTTTTTGGCATTTCCCTTAACCCATCAAGGGTATAATTGTCCGTGTGATTCCTGCCTCTAGCCAGCTCATCAACACTAGCTTTCCATGTTTCAAAATTTGAATGCACTCCCTGACCTACTCTCTGATATTTCAAAACCAGAAATCACTTTCTTCCCCAAACTCTTATCAGAAAACCGCTTATCAAAGAGCAGCAACATCTCCTACGTATGTGCTTTCTTCCAATCTTCTTCAACTAAATCATCTTCAATGATGTTAGCCACTAGGTAGGTTTCCTCCCCGTCATTTACCTTCACAACCCTGGGGATCAAATTGAGTTTGCTGGGATGCAGCTTTAGTTTTACCCCACACAGTTCCTCATGATTGAAAGATTTGGATCAACGTCCGCAAGTCCACTGTAGACATCTCCAATGTCAATGAATTTTTCGTTCGTCCAAAGATGCAGGGATAGGCCTCTTAATCGAATCCACCATGACTTCAATTTTTCTGAGGACAGATCCCAAGACATGGCGACCAACAATGGAACCCTATTCCTCCGTGGTTGACAAACCTAGATCCCTAGCTATCTAGCCAGCAAACCATTGCCCAAGAATCCAACGATATCAGGCCCCTATTCTCGGCAAAGGGTATTATATGCACCTCTTCCTTTTCCAAAAAAGCTTCTTGAACTTTCAGTTCAATCTCTGACCATTCCATGCCCTCATCAATGCGTTCTACACACACAGCCATAGACCACCAACCAAGCTCAACTCTCCAATTCTATTTGCGGCCCTGATCCTTCCAGAAACCCCTGCCATCCCTCTTGTCTTGACTCCTGAATTGGTATGGCTGGAAAATCATTTGCCTTAGGACGAAAGGGATGAACGAAGCGAGGTTTGTCGTCCTCCAGAAAATGCATCTGAAGGACATACGCCAACTTTTCCCACCCACACCCATCTTCTTCCTCGGGTTTGATGATTCTTCTTCCACGGTCGGTTCTGGGGTTGGAGGAAATCTCCACAAACCTTCCCCTAGTGTTGCTTTTTCGGTGGATAACTAACACCTTAGCATCCTAATCCTTCATATGAATCAACCTATCAATCTCTGATAGGCGTGCAGCGAGTCTCAAATTCTCACACATCCATCGAACAGAGGAAAAACAGATCCTGATAATGTCCATATACCCCCTTCCCTTCTCAGTGATCGATAGAACAGCTGAACGTCCGACATCTTCCTGCACAAGCTCAAACATCTTCCACTCAATGGCAACAGTCTTCTTCATGGCTACAGCCAGAAAATCACTTTGTTACACAGCCTACATCAACCTTATCTCTTTCAAACCTCAACCTTTCTTCTTAAATCCCATATAAAACTCGGTTGCTTCTTTTATGCCTAAACCATATCATCATTCCTTTTGGTCCTGCATCAGAGTAGTTCTCCAATAAGCATTAATGGAAGGAACAAGAAATCTAAAAAGCCAAAAATGGAAGTTGTTGGAATGAATACCAACAAATCAAAGTGAAGAGTGGAAAAAGGAACTTCCTTTTATTGTTGTTCTTACTAGAGTGCATGCTTCTAATACTTTTTGAAAATATACATGCTATAAATCGACATGTTAAACTTAATAACATTATTAAGCCCAAAGGCACTAGGACGAACAGAAGCAATAAGGTAGATAGACATTCCTAACTGAATGTGAACTCTCTCTCTTCAATTTTCACTTGACACTGAATGGGGATTGCCAACTAAACGCAAACCCTCTCTAAAATTTTTACTTGACACTGAATGGGGGGCTAATGATGAGGAATTGTAAGTTAAAGTAAAATCTACTGGTTTTACAACCACCACCAGTCAATTTCCTCATAACCTAACTTAATCTTTAATCTCATCACAATATGTTTCTGATATGGAACATGGCGATAAATATCTTTCTGACTGTAGTATTCGTTGAGGTATGTATGGTCTAGATACATGGATGTGTGTAAGCATCTTTGTTTGTTCCATGTGCTATTTGTTCATCAAGTTATTCTGTTAGCAGTTAATTATTACCATGCAATGATTTAAAATCCATGTATTGATTTATTTCAGGTTTGGCATTCCATCCACTGGATGGGATATTGCAGGCAGTACCGCATGTGATCGCACTTTTCCTAGTGCCAACCCATTTCACAACTCATGTCATTCTCTTGTTCATTGAGGCTGTATGGACAGCAAACATTCACGACTGCATCCATGGGCAATTATGGCCTGTCATGGGGGCTGGCTACCACACAATTCATCACACTACATACCGTCATAATTATGGCCACTACACAATATGGATGGATTGGATGTTCGGAACTCTTCGTGACCCTGTGTCAGACTCACCCAAGAAGGTGACGTGATACGCTTGCCTGCTCGTGGTGCTCTCTTTTAGCCTTGAGGGTTTTGTGTTAGCATGTTTTGATTGGGGCCTAGTTCATCATGCTCGGTAGCTTTTGTCCTCTTCATTTGGTTCGAGTGCTTATAATCAGTATGTACCATGCATGTAAATCATGTTGAATGATTGCTGCCAATAGTTTTTCAGTCTTCATGTTTTGAAAATTAGAATTGGAGATGCAAACAGGATTTATCTGTTTCACATGGACCTAATTTTCCGGATCCTTAATTCATATTAGTTTCTACTGTTCCATCATTCCAAGTAACTCATGAATCTAGACATAAAAAATCCCACCCATAATTTTTAGTCATTTTGAGTTAAACATGCATAAATTGTGATGAATATGAACTCAATGCTGTTTTGAATATACAGTCAACTAGGGGTGGGCATGGGCTGGGCTCAGGCCCAGCCATGGTAGGCCCAGGCCCGGCCCTAGAATTATATACCGGGCTCGGGTCGGGGTTTGGGCCCGACCCTCATTAATTGACAGGGCCTCGGGCCGGCCCATGAAAAAAAAATAATGTTGAGATGCGGGTTTGAACTCTAGACCTATCCAAGGTTCAAAATTTCAATTTTGATGGATTATTCATCATGAGAATTAATGGAAATTTCACTAGAATGCTTCGAAATATTATAAAAATTATGAAAATTTCCATCTATGTTGAGCATGATTA
>JAOXJP010010210.1:0-17848 GCA_025762735.1 Platanus orientalis | reverse complement strand
CTAATTTAGCCATATAACAGTGCATGATAATATGATGAACGGATTCCTCCTCCCCCATACAAAGAGCACACCTATTAGCCAAATTCTAGCCTCTATTTTGTAGATGGTTGAGGGTAATTAAGAATTTTATCCAGAAAACAATTCCAAATGAAGAAAGATACTTTAGAAGGGATCTCCGCCTTCCATATGCCTTTGTGAGGGGCCAGACAGTCTGTAGACGATGAAAGTCTAACATAAAGTGATTTTGCCGTAAAACAACCTTTCCTATTGAGCCCCCAGATCCACTTATCCCTACAATCCGCCCTAGGGCTACTATTACCTAACAAGTCCAGCATACCCAACAACTCTCCTAATTCCCAATCATTTGGGGCTCTCCGCAAACCCGGATCCCACACACTTGATCTAGAATCAAAACAATTAGCAACCATCGCACTAGAATCTAAAGCCAATCTAAAGATATTCGAGAATGCCACCTTAAGTGGAATCTCCCCTATCCACACATCCAACTAGAATCTAGTATTCCCACCATTACCTAATCTAAATGAAATAAACTCCCAGAAGACTTGTTTGATTGACAAAATGGATTTCCAAATTCCACAACCATGTCTGCCTCTAACCTCTCTAGATTCCCATTGAGATGCTTCCCCAAACTTGACCACAACCACCTTCCTCCAAAGACTCTCACGATCGCTCCCAAATCTCTAAAGTCATTTGGTTAACAATGCCCTATTGTGATCGCGTATCTTCCTAATCCCAAGACCCCCAAACTTAAGCGGTTCACAACACGAGTTCCAATCCACTAGACGAAAATTGTGATGTTCCACTGAATCATTCCAAAGAAAATTTCTAAACAACCTCTCCATCCTATTGGCGATCAAGGTTGGCACAGTAAAGAGAGATAGGAAGTAGTTGGGCATGGCTGCCAAGGTAGCTTTAACTAAAGTCAATCGGCCACCTTTTGAAAGAAAATGAGCTTTCCACGAATCCAGTCTCGCCACTATTCTATCAATAACTGGTTGCCAAATTGATTTTGATTTATAACTAGCCCCTAATGGGCCTAAGTACGATGTCAAAAGTGTACTAATTCTGCACCTTAATATCCAAGCTAAACTCTCTAAGCTACACTCCAACTCCGCTTGGAACATCTCACTCTTTGCCAAATTAATCTTTAAACTCGATACTGCCTCGAAACATAGAAGAATACACCTCAGATATCCTATCTGATGGGCATCCGCATCGTAGAATATCATGGTATCATCTGCAAACTGGAGATGAGAGATGGAAACTTTCCCACTACCCACTCTAAAGCCGTAAATAAAACCCATTTCCGCCTTTTTAATCATTATACTTAGCACCTCCGAAACCATAATGAACAGGAAGGGGGATAAAGGATCCCCCTGTCGGATTCCTCTTGAACCCACAAAGAACCCCATCAGACTGCCATTAACCAAGATCGAGAAAGAGGCCGATTGAATGCAAAAGAAAATCCAACTTCTCCATTTTACCCCAAAACCCATCCTGAGAATGATATAATCTAGAAAGTTCAAATTCACATGGTCATATGCCTTTTCCAGATCCAATTTGCAAATAATTCCACATTGGCCTAACATCCTCCTATTCTCAATATACTCATTTGCACTAAGCACCCCATCCAAGATTTGACGGCCCGTAATGAAAGCTCCTTGCGGGGGAGAAATGATACTCTTGAGTACTGTCTTTAGCCGCAACGAAAGCATCTTGGTGATGATTTTATAGACACTACTCAATAGACTTATAGGCCAAAAATCCTTTAATTCAACTGCCGCATGCTTTTTCAAAATGAGAGCAATAAAAGTATTATTAAGGTGCTCATAAAACTCCTCAAAATAATAGAATTCATCCATTACCTTCATTAGATCATCTTTAGCTATGTCCCAACACCTTTGGAATAAGGAAATGGAGAACCCATCGGGGCCTGGAGATTTTGATTGAAAGAAGTACCTCTTCTTTTGAAAACTTTCTTTCCAACCAATTTTTCTCCACATTTGATATTCTATCAAATTCCAATCCCCCAAGCAAAGGTCTATTTTGCTGATCCTCCCTAAACAGGGAAATATAAAAAGATTCCACCTCACCTCTGATTTCCCTTTGGTTATTCGATATTTGTCCATTGATCCGAAAACTATGTATGGTATTGGAACTTTTGTTTTGAGATGCCACTTTATGGAAAAATTGTGTTTCGATCACCTTCCTTAAGTCATCTTACTCTTGACCTTTGTTTCCATAAAATCTCTTCCTTAAGGGCCAAAATTTGGTATTCCTTTTAACAAGCAGCTCATTCTACTTTCTCCTCCATAGATAACACCCTCTCCTCTTCAATTGAATCGAAAATTTTAATTTTATTCACATAACTCAACACCTCATCTTTCAATTAACCCGTCGATGTTTTGTTCCAAGCTTTTAAACGGTGCTTCAAAGACTTAAGCTTATGGAAAAAAATCTGGCTAGGATCTCCTGAAAAGGATGATTGATGCCATTCTTGCTCCACCACGTTCAAGAAATCAGGCTCAAGAAACCAAGCCTTCTCGAATTTGAACAGTTATAGTCCCCCCAACCAACCTGATTCAAGTCTAATTGGAGAATGGTCAGAAATTGTTCTTGGACCAGCCACCTGCGATCTTAGGGGAAAGAGATCCTTCCACTCATTGCAAAACAGGAAACGATCAAGTCTATTAAGAGAAGGGGACTCCCTAAAGTTAGACCATGTGAATTTTGCCCATTTAAGAGGGATATCAATTAAATTCCATCTAAGAATAAACTCACCAAATTTAGACATTCTGGCGTCTCTTCTATTATCCCCCTTTTTGACATGCATAAATCGGACAAGGTTAAAATCCCCACCAAGACACCATGGTAAGTTCCATCTAGCCTTTGCATCATCTAATTCCCCTAAAAATCCATCTACCTCATGACCCAAAATAGGCCCATACACGCCCGTAAACACCCATTCCTCCAACCTATTCACCAACCTGCACCGCACTGAAATCGAAAAAGCCCCCATTTCATACTCCAAAACTTCCACTCTTGGTTCATTCTAAATCACAAGAATACCACCTGATGCTCCCCACGAGGGGAGAGCCAACCAATGTTTTGTAGTCTTACCCTAAATCTCTTTCACAAATTGATCGGTCATAATCACTCTTTTTTGTTTCTTGAAGTACCACCAAATCCGGATCCACATTCTATCTTTATAGATCCCTAGTCTCTTGTCTCGATTGCCCAAACCTCTCACATTCCAAGATAAAAGTCTTAGATCAATCAAGTCACTTGATCATAACCCCTTTACCCCTCCTACTTCCCCCATGGTTCACGCTTCTCTCTTTCCGGTCATAATTCACGGTACTCTCCAGTTTTTTAAGTTCATTTATAAAACGT
This sequence comes from Platanus orientalis, assembly GCA_025762735.1. Classification (NCBI taxonomy): domain Eukaryota; kingdom Viridiplantae; phylum Streptophyta; class Magnoliopsida; order Proteales; family Platanaceae; genus Platanus; species Platanus orientalis. The sequence continues at coordinate 14,434 of JAOXJP010010210.1, read as the reverse complement.
TTTCCACCCCCAGACACCTGATCCGCCACACTAATCTCCTTCCTTTTTTTGCGCTCAATCGCCTCGAATAATTCATCGACTTCCTCTTCTAAACCTTCAAAGGACAAGCCCAGGAATATCCCAAATTCCTTCACCTTTTAGAGGAGCCACTCGGACATCTGTTCCTCATCACGTTCATTCACCCCATTGAGAAACAAAACTTCTAAGTAATCCTCCCCTTTAGAAGGAGTTGACCACTCTTGACCACCCCCATTACCCAACAGACACTCCCCTAACTGAAGATTGTTTGTATTTTCAGTTGCCAACAGAACTACCAACAAAGCCTTACCCCTATCCAACTCCCTGACATTTTTTCCATTCACAATCACCAACTGATTGGCCTCCTCATTGATCCCATTCATAAGATCTTTCCTCTAAATATATTCCTGCATAAAATTATTATCCCCATCTGCCATTCATGCATTTGATCCCTGCATAAATCCAGAGCATCCAGTAATATAGAAGGACAAAAATTAGACAATAACGGGTACCGACCTTTGCATTGGTTTAGATTGAAACACGATCTTACCTTTTGCAATACACTGTTCTGACCTTTATGGTGTTGAGTCCTTTCCACACACACCTTTGACAACTCCACGGGTTTACTCGAATAGTCTCCAATCTTAGACACTGCCAATGAATGTTCAGACCCAAATAGCCCCCCCGATCTCTGCATGCGGATAGACGTCATAGACAAATGATGGGAGCCAGGCCTTGACTGCACCTCCTGCTTCTCACACAAGAAAAACTCAAATCTTTGGATAGAATAGTCTTCCTCAACTACATAAGACTTTGGAATCACAAACGTCTTCTTAGTACACTTGCCAGCCATCTCATCTACCATACCCGATGATTCCTTTTCTTGGGATGTCACTATGGCCCCCTCCTTACCCTCCCCTCCAGGCTCCACCGTTGGAAGAGGAGTAGAATCAGGAGGCCTCCTTCAGAACTGTGGTACTTACCTAGATCATCAAACTCATCCAAAGAATTCACAACCCACGAAGCATACGATTCTTCCTGAATCTCCTCATCAGAAGAAACCTTATACATACTATCCTTCCCAAAATTATTCCCATTTTCGGAGCAAGACGGAGTCATTGCTCTGTTAACCACCTCCAGTAGGGGGTTTCCACTCGATACACCTGAAGACGAAATCCCCTGTGTCTCAGCCATCCCCCCCCCCCCCGATATTCTTTTAGAGCCCTTGATATGGGAATTTGCCTCAGATACAATCGTCTTCTTGTTCCATACCATCCCCCTTGGGAATGGATTTGATGGAAGCTCCCGTGATACCCACTTCGATTTCCCCCTCTTCTCTGTCTGGTTTGGCATCTCCTGAAAATACGAATGAATCCCATTTGATTTGTTTGGTCCCAAAGCCTTCTTTGCCCTTAAATGTTTTTCAGGTAAATGAAATCTATTAGGGTCAAAATTGTGATTCGACCCTCGCTTAGCAGGAATATCTGTAAGAGACCTAAATGCCCTTGAAGGCCCCACCCCCTCCATAGTTCCTATCAGGGCATTATCGGCCATCGACATCGCCTTATTATAATACCTGTGCACTTCTAGATTTGCCCCTTGGGTCTTATCCAACTTTGAAGGAAAACTCTTATCCCCAGGGGTACCAATGTAAATAGAGACATTTGGATCTAAAACCCTATTACTCACTATCCAATGGTATAAAGGCCTCTGAGTTGAATGACCTAGGTGCCATTCATCTCCCTTGTGTATTATGTCAAAACACCACCGATCCCCTCTGGAAAAATCCCGTCCACCCATAACATGGGTATTTGTGCCCTTTTGACCCCTCTCTAACTCCCCACCCTTAGAAGAAGGAAATTGGATAGAGCCCTCCCTCCAACCCATCTCCTCGCAGTCTCTGGCTCTAGTAGCGTAGGCAACACTCTTTGCAAGTAAAGTCGGCCTTACCAGTCTACTCACAACATCCCCATCGTGATGATTGACAGTACAGTTTGGGTAAGCCCCATTTGAAATTGTGTTGCGCGGGAATACCTTCTACTACTGCCCGACCAACCTCCCTACCACCGGTAACTTCAAACTCTGGTGCTCCAGAAGACAACTCCATCTTTTTTTCTGGTAAAAAACACTTAGCCACCAAATCCCTACACTCGTCTTCAATTAAGATTATGAGTGGATAATATTTTCCATTAACAATTAGAGAGATGACTCTCGGAATACTCCTTAGATCACTAGCCCTAATTTCAAGTCTCACCCATCTAAGCTCATCACAACCCAGCATTATTTCATCTACCGATGCTAGTCCACCACAGATGCCACCAATGGTCTCAAAAATTTCAGAAGACCATAAATTAAAAGGCAGCCCCCAAACTCGAATCCACCATTGTCCAAAGAGTTTCTCATATCCATCTAAAAGAATATCAGAGCTCCATTCGAAGAACTCTACATAGCCTTGATGTGAAATATTGATCTGTCTCCCTCTCAGATTATTTGCTTCTGGTTCAATAAAGACAATAATCATTGTCCTCCGATTGTCAATCATAATCCAAGCTATTTCTTCCACCAAATTTAGGTCCTTACAAATATTAACTGCAACCGATTCCCATGTTACCTCATTGTTAGAGCGAATACCCAATATTGTTCTATTCCACACTTCCTCTCCCCCCCCCCCAACCTCACCACCCGACACCTTAACGGCCCAATCGCGTTCCCTATGAACCACCTCAATATTGGGATGAACAGGAGCTCTACAGTTAGCCGTTAAAGGTGGGAATGATTCCTCGTTACGGGGTGGCAAAGTCTATATATTTGGAGTCTCACCCCCAAAAGATCGTCTAAGGATGTGAACCACATTAGACATTAGCCCAACCCGACATCCCTATCCCCATGAATGAAAATCCAAAATTCTTTTCCATTCCTAAGAACTTCAGAAATTCTCAGGAATTGCCCTGGTTCATTAGCCCTTCCTTTCACAATTATGACTTTGTTACCATCATCTTTAGATTGGAAAAACACCTCCGGATTAGCTTCCCTATAGGCTTGATCAGTTGTCACATAGAACCATGGAATGAAAGTAGCACAAAATCGAATTGAGGCCACGAAACCTTTCCTACGTTCAGAGATTTTGAGATCTCTAGCATTCCCAAAATACGGAAGTTCAAACTCAAAGGACTTGCGTTCTATGATAATAGTTTGTTTCATAGTCTTTACCACAGACCTCACCGGCAATCATCACCAGCCATCACCATTGCAAAGAGAATTGAAAACATAGCATTTGGTATATGATCAGTAGACACCTTATCCTCAAAGATTCTCCTTTTTTTATTGACTAGGTAATGGATTTTATTGATGAACAAAAGGCAGCAACAACTTGCTCTACCCCACATAAAGTGCCAAGCTATATCATCAAATTCCTTTGTAATGGAGTCCCAATCAAGAATGGATCAATAGACCAAGGAAATCACACACTCCTCAGTAGACACCTTATCATCAAAGATTCTCCTTTTCTTTTTTCTTTTTTTTTTATTCGGTAAGGTAATGGATTTTATTGATGCACAAAAGGCAGCAACAATGAGACCTAGCAGAAAGACAGAGTACCAATTGAAAATTACATCAGAGAATTTCCAACCACAGAAGAGGGTCAGCTGGGAAAGCCAAGAGAAAAGAAGGGACATTGCCCGGTCAGCCACCTTCCCAGGGGGTGGGAGGAGTGTTCGATCCACCAGGCCCAACACACAATGTATGGAACACTGTCCCGAATGAACTTGCCCTGTTGAGAAAGATCCCCTGTGAAGATCTGATGCCATTCTTCCACCATGAGAGCCGGCTCTTCTGGCATGACTCACATCCTTCCAAATCTTGACAGAAAGAGTCCCAAATCTGAGCAGTGAAGGGGGCAGTAGAGGAAGAGACGAGCCATTGATTCCTCTTGGGCTCTGCACAAGTGACATCTACTCGCCACATAAATGTCTTTCTTCCCAAGGTTATCATGAGTAAGAAATTTACCCAAATACACCAGCAAAAGAAAGAAGTGGACTTTTGATGGCATCTTGGAGCCCCAAATGACGGTAAAAGGGCGCTGTTGTAGGTCCACCATACCCGACAGCCCATACATTGACTTTATTGTGAAACATCCCTTAGGATCATAGGGTCAGAATCTGTGATCTTCCGCTGTTGGATCCATAATCTGGATGCTGTCCAGCCAAGTCTGGAAACCAGAGGAATGCCCATCAAACCCATCTGCTAGCCGGAGATTAAAGCCCTATAATTGGTTGGGCACACTCAGCAAATGTTAAGGAAAGAGGAAGAAATTTCACACTTTATGGACCACCAGGCAGTGCATAAAGAGGTAATTGATCGACTTCTCCAATTTATACAATCACATCAGTTTGTTAGGTTCCAGCCTCTACTCCTAAGGTGGTCTAAAGGGAATGTTTTGTCCAGGACAGTGTTTCACACAAAAAAATAGGAACATATAAATGCCAAACAACCTTACGGGATAAAGAACAACCATTCATGCCACCCAAAGCATCATAATAGGATTTGACTAAGAGCCTCCATTTCCTATCTCTAGCCCAACACCTTTTATCTCACTTTGACTTCCTGTTAATGTGACCCAGGAACCTAGAAAACTGCTCTACTTCACAATCAATAAGATTGCAGCTATGACTCATATTCCACTCCCCTGCCCCATTATAATAATAAAAAAAATTCTGATACTGCACCCTTATTGCGGGCTAAGTGGTATATACACTGGAAAGCATCCTAAGGGGAACTTCTCCATACCACCAATCTTCCCAAAATCTGATTTCCTCACCCAGTCCTAACTTAAACCTGATTAATTTCTAAACCCACCTTACTTTCCACGATTGATTTCCAAATCCCTGGGCCATGATTTCTCCGCACCTCCTTGGGGGCCCATACTGACTCCATTCCATATTTGGCCACCACGACTTTCCTCCAAAGGCCCTTTCCAATTTGAACCACCACAATAATAAGTGGTGAAAATAAAAGAAACTAAAACAGGTTATGCCAAATTGCAACAGTACGAATATCACATATTCGCAAGGGATCTCATTTATTCGAGATACTCAAACATGGATGGCCAATGTTTGATATTTTCAAAATAATTTATGGCACTATAATGAATAGTAAACTCTTAACAAGTGCCTTATTCAGCTTTCATTTCACATGAGGGAAAAGAGGCACACCTTGTTACAAGAAGGCAACATGTGCATAAGTTCCACCCATAAACAAAGGCCAAAAACTGTAGTCATATGGTCATACCCATAGATGGCCAATATTGTTAACCAAATTATGTTTATTGAGCACTATAGCGAATCGTAAATTCATATGAGTACCTTATTCAGCTTTATTACTTATGAGGGAATAGGGGCACACCTTGTAACGAGAAGGTAGACTACGTAGAAGTTTCACCCGTACACAAAGGCCAATTACTGTAGCCATACTGCAGTGTTCAACTGTAGGAGTGAATGTGACCCTGAATCAGATGACAGTACTTTATTCAGCAATATGATGATGGAGAAATATAGTTTAGCACAGAGAAATGTACAGTGTGTTAAGCTAAATGCAAAAGAATGTGCATTTACCTAACATGGCTACGCTTGTCATCCACTTCAATTGCATCTTCAGTAATTACTTTCAGCTCTTCCAAAGAATAGGGATGCTCAGGGTCTTTTATATCTCTAATATGATTTAAGATTGTTAAGGAATAAAAGATTCTCCTAGAATACCAATATGCATATGGCTGAACCAGACTACAACACAAAGTTGCCTCTTAGTTGATAATAAGAAAGCATATAGTTTCCCTCACAAAAAAACTTACAAGGACTTATAGCAATGAAAAGTAATATAAGGATGTGGATAAAATTTACCGTTAGAAGTTCCACAGTGAAATAAGAGGATACAAATACTTTTATTTTTATGGCAAAAATACTTGATTAATTTCATAACTGTATGTATTTAATATAAATGCATACAGTCAAACAAGTGTGTGTGTGTGTGTGTATTGAAGCATATATTGAGCACCTCAAAAATCAGTAACTTGAAACATGACAGCATAAACTAAAATCAAAAAGCAATACTCATAGTCATATGCATGCACAGCAGTATATTTATTCATACATGATACAACTATATGAAATATAAAATTTAGGATAAACAAGAAATAAAAATTCCTTTTTATGTTTTTCCATATTTCCTACACAAAGTCTTAATAGGTGCCATTCCAAACACATCGGTTAGCAGTTACTTAAGCCATACATTGGAACTTGTGTACATAAGAACATTGATTTCTTAGGAGGCTTTTGAATGCATTCAATGGATGGCTTGTTATTCCTGAAGAGGTTGAAGTTTTGTTATGTCTTATAAAATTACAGAGAAGTCAACTCCTTACCTATTGCAGTGCAAGTTCAAGGGATTGGGCTATTTCCTCGCTTGGAACATCAATCTCCCCACCTCCCTAGTCAAGACAAATTAACCTTTTATTTTATTTTAGTTTTTAGTTTTTTGCTTTGATGCTTTTGAATTTTACAGAATTTGTATTTCTAGTCTGAAAGTATACATAATCTTAACTTGAGATAACTAGGCTACTATAACTGTGAGGTTGCAGGTTTAATCACAACTCACTCACTCAAGAAAATAAATAAATAAAAAGAGAAATGCAGCACACGCACACATTTCACAACACTACATACAATGAACAAAATTTGGAACAATCAAGCTTGTATAGAGTGTAGCTACGAAACAAGCAATCAGAGTTTCCAATAGAAAATATAAACACGAATTTTCAATTAGTATTTTTCTCACCAAATGTACATCAAGTTACTTGCTGACACAACACCGAACTTTTCACGTGTTCTTGTACAAATCTATGTGCTAGGTAATTGTCATGGGATATAGTAAAAGCAAATATCTCTGTGTTAGTCAGATAGATGCCCATGCTTGCTAGGAATTCATTTACAGGGTAAACATGCTCATCAATCTAAACCATATAAATGTTGTGCCAGATCCTTCAATGGTCAATGTCTTAAAGGTGCACTCTTCAAATGAACACAGGTCTATAATACGCAAGTACAGGATGCACTTGTGAATTTGGACAGTCCACACAAACCCAACTAGAATAATAATCCAAATCAACAATCAGCCCAAATGGATGATGTTATCCATCAATAGATTGAAGTTCTATTGAATTTTCACAAAGAAAAATAAACAAATATTTCTATCCCTAATTGAAAAATGATTTACTGTACTACCACTCTTAACAACTGTTGGATTGGAAAATTGTATTGCTGGGTTCCACCATCTGTTCCAATCGGATGTTTGTCACAGGCAGTCTCACATAATGCTCGCAATCACAACTTTTTTGGGGCAATCCAAATTGATCATGGTATACACCATTAGTGTGATATAGACTGAGGGATTAGCTAACGTTTCTCCTCTAAATACATATATCAATGTTATTAGCCAAAAGCCTAGACCTTATTCCATAGCACATCTCCCAGTTTTACATCTCTGGCTATCACACCAAATAAGAAAACTGAAGTTTCTGTACTACCCACCTGAAATTGACGCAAAGCAAACAACATATGAATTCTGAGTATTGACAAGCATAGACATAATGAGCAACAGCATGAATCAAATTTAATCAAAATGAAAGGATATCAAAAATTTCTTGTTGGTCAATGGGTTCCACAGCATATTCATCTACATTGGATGTTACACTACGAACTCGACGCTCTTTCCTTTCGTAGATGACAGGATTAGCATTGATTAACCCAGAAACCATATTCACAGCTGGAATCCGACAATTCAATAGACAAATAAAGAAACAAAGACCTCCTTCCTTTCCTTGGAATAAGTATCACTGCAGAAAAGAAGTCGTTTTTACAAAACTGATAATTACTTTTGAGAAGTGTTATAACAAAACTGAAAATAGAGAGGCTTCAGTGAATAAAGATTGTAATTTTTTTCTTTTCCTTAATTGTTGTCTCTGTTATTTGAGCTGAATTCATATCAAAGAATAGCAAAACAAAACGGTACCCAGTTGAATTTATCATTAATTATGAATCTCTTTTCTTTCCTTTTAAACATTCCAGGAAAATTGGGTAAAAAATACCTAACTAGAAAGTAGAAACCCAACAACTACAACATGTCCTTCTGTTTAAATACCTAACTAAAAATACCATTTGAATTTATCCTTCTGTTCATGTAAAACTGATGGGTTTTCAAAATTCGAGAATTTATCAATCAACACGGTTAACTAATTAATACTCGAATATTATGAACAGAAGGAATGTATAAAGCATAAGGAATTGAAGAAAACTAAAAATCCCAACTTTCCACGTCTGGTGATGTGAATGAACTCGAATGAGTTTCAGACATCGATTTGAGATTTAACTAGGGTTTTCCATCTCATATAGCTGCTGATGATTATTGAAAACATAATCGTTATACAAAAAAATAAAAAAGGAAATAAATATGGAAGAAAGTACCAGGGCCTTCTCCGTGTCTTCAATCGATCGAAGGATTCTTTTTCTCCCTCGTCTTCGCACGCAATTCTCCGCAACTTAGTTTCTCGTTTTTGGTTTTAGGGTCCGGGGGTTCCATTCCTGAAGCATTCTTCAGCCTATAACTTTGCCACTTGTCATACAAAAAGAATTCTAATCATCTCCGGTTACACTGGAGACATACATCACGTCAATACCACTGAATGCGTTATAAAGGGTATCGCGGTAAATTCACAGTTATATAAAGGAAAGTGTCGGTTGGTAATAGGCCCCGTTTGGTAACAATCCAAAAGTGTGATTCTTTGATTCTAAGCCTCAAAAGAGTGATTCTTCGAAAAAGTCGTTTAAGTAACGTCAGATTCCCTATACAGATTCCACTCCCGAAATTTGTTTTTGAGTCACTTTTGAGAGGGTGGATTGTATCCGCTCCTCTTAATTAATGGTCCTCTCCACCTCCTGTTAGGGGCGGGCACATCAACACCCCCCCTCCAAAAAAAAAAAAAAATGAAAATCACTTGTCGGTGCTGATGTGCAAGCCCCCAACAGGGTGCGGAGAGGAGCGTTAGATAAGAGGAGCGGATACAATCCACCCTCCCTTTTGAAAGCTAGAAAAATAGTTTCTTCAATTCCAGTTCTCAATTTTTTTTTTTTTTTGGCTGATTCTACTACTTTATCATCATTATTATCAAGATTTCAGTCTTTTTTTTAAATAAAAAAAAAGTCAAACCAAATGCATTTTTTATTCCAGAATTAACATTAGAGAATGCTGCATCCTTAGTAGAATCTGTAATCAAGAATTAAGAGCCAAATTTGTGGAGTGTTACCAAATGCAGACTAAATTGCAAGACTGCAAATGGGTCAGGCTGACTCGAAGTCAGAGTTGTGTGCCCAAATTTTTGGTGGACTGGGGTAAGGACTTTAGTTTAGGACAAGTTTGGTCAGGTCTCAGCCTAGTTCGATCCAAACTACAATAATATTTATTTTAAAAATCAGAACTCGGCCCAAACTGATTTTTCAATTTAGTTTAAGGGTTTAGAACTCATTCGGAACTTGGCCTAAACTAGGTTACGTTTGGGCTAAGCCGAACTCAACCTAGGGGCCAGTCCAAACCTGGGGTGAAACCCACTTTTTAAGATTTGACCGAGTTCAGGCTGCCCTCATCCCAGCCCAAGTTGGACCTAGAGAGTTATGAGACCACATAGGAAGCCCAATCTATTCAACTTGACCTGCACAACATAGCCACGAGAAGGAACTATGTCTACTTCTATCACCTGCCATAGCTCAGGTTTGAAACCCGTGAGATGTGCGGAGGAGAAGATGGTTAAAATCATGTGATAATGTGTTTATCTTTGGTGCAGTCAACACTTTGAATGCAGTCAATCTTATTCAAAGTGTTGACTCCCATCTTTTGAACATTAGTTACTTAGTAACGAGTCCGAGACCCATCTAGGAGTCATGTGGCCCCAGAGGCCAGAACCAAGATGCCTTTCTCTATGTAAATCTCCCTGCAGCACAACAGGAGCTTGACCAATTCAAACAGCAACTGTTGTGTGCAGGAGTTTAACCAATCCAAACAGATATTATGTGTGGAAACTTAGATTTGGAGTTCGTATGTAACAAATTAGAAAAAAGAAACTTAGTGAAAAAACAGTAATCACATAATGCATACCAATGATTTATGTGATTCGGCTAAAAGCCTACATCCACAGGTGAAAGCGTAAGAGAATTTCACTATAAATGAAGAAACAAGAGATTATAATGAATTGTGGCAATACAACTAACTTGGTATGAAAGTGTGCATGAGATTTAGGAAGAAATATAGACCATGTGCAGATTAGCCAACTTTGAACAATCGAAAATATTTGGACTGATTGAACTTAGACTGGCCGAAAAAAGTTTGAGGGGTCAAAAGTCTTAGGGCTTATGCACACATTTAAGAAATTGGGTATTTGGGTTTGACTGGTCAAAAAAATGGTGAAGCAGTTAAACTTCAAGTGGACGAAGCATTTCAACCGGTTGAAAATATTTTCAATCGATCAAGAATCAGGAATCTAGAAAAAAAATCTAAAAGTCCGAAATACGAAAATAGATATCTTTAGAAGTTGAGATTCGTTTGTAACGAAACACAACCCCCAAATTTCAAATTTAGATCTAAAAACATAAAAGAAAATCTAGGGGAAGAGAAGTGGGAGAAATGAAAGTGAAACTACTCTTATTTGGGCAAGGTGAGTCTCCCAACTCCCAAATTAGTGAAATTTCATGAAGTTTTGAAGTTTTTATTGAAGATCTATTGAATTTTAATAGTTGTGATGAATTCTACCATGGATTTGTAGAGAAATGAGCTCTAAAGGATTCTTTGAGGAATGTACTCAAAGGAAAGAGAGTGTTACAAGAATAATCTTAGATCTAAGAGGAAATTAGCATTGCAAGTAGTTGTGTGAGATATGCATTCTATTCTCCATTGAATTTTTTGATGATTGTAAGTTGTTGTGTAGGATATGCATTTCATTCTTCCTTTGATTTTTTAAGAAAACCATATGAAGGGTTTCTTTGGCATGAAATCTCATCTCTTTATTACAATCTATAGGGAAAATCAGAGGGTTATAAACCTGAAGATCACAGATAAGATTGAGCCAATCATTTTGGCTGAGATTTTGGAATCAATTTTTGTTATCTTCAGTAAAGAGATGAGCAGTAGAGTGACATTGAGGGGGAAATTGTATATTACCTCTACCTTTATTCTTTATTTGAAGTGGAAAATGGTTAAGCATTTGGGAATGATTTATGATTGAAAAAGGTGCTAAAGAAGAGGGAAACAAAATGTAGGATCCTGGCCTCAACATTGAAGTTGTGGTAACCTGCAACTGCAAAAACTGAGATTTTTAGTGTACACGTTTTAAGTTTTTGAAAGGATGAAGGGGGGAAAAAGGCATGACAATACCCACAAGAATACAACTCCATCTCTAATGATATGGCTTTTGCTTAGCTAGATCTACTGATGCAATGAAACAAAGGCTCAAACGGGAAGAAATAAGTATTATGAATAAGCTACCAACACCTCCCCATAATAACACAACTCCATCTCTAATTCATCCTATTATTGTTGTTGCTCAATAGCTCAAAGGCTAGAAGTCCATCTTCTCCGTGTGATTATACAAAGATTTTGATTCTCATCCAACCCTTGCAACAGAAATATCTTGTATAAAAAAACATAACTTAAACTACTATTTTTTCATAATTAACTCCAATAGATATCTCAAGATCTTGGGTGAGATGAATCTGTTGTTGCACCTCATTTCACACATTAATTTCATGGCTTTTAATCTAATGTTGATAAAACAGGAACAACATGGGCCAAAGGCTTGTAACTTTGGCTCATATACGAGTAGGAGGATTTAGGTTAGATGCAAACTCCTTTCCCCTTCTCATCTTTCTCATCATTGGAGTCTACAGAGTCGAGAGATGGACCTTCATCGATTGGGGAACAATTGGTAGAGAAGCACTTGCAAAAGGGTATCTTCAAATTTTATGACAGATTTTCAACAAGCTACCGCAACTCTTCCTTCTCTTCGATCTCTTTTTTTGTCGCCACTTGCACATTGAAGATTTTGTTCGAAAGGGAGATTCAACATATCTAAACACACTGACTGAATTTTTGGTCGACATTCTCATGGAGGTAGGAGAACAGTGAAGGAAAATTGTTCGTTGATAAAAAATGAGGAAGAATAATGGAAGTGAAACAAAGAGAAGATATGTTTTATAGCTCAAAAGAAGAAGGTATCCTTAAATATAGCACATGATATTAACATACTTAGCATCCTTTTTAAAGTGGTTCATGATCGGGAATTCAGCTTGATTCTAAACAGGGCTAAAAATCGATCATGATCAAATAATCATAAATTGGATTCCAAACCAAATACATGATTTATGTGCTCTGATCGTGATCTAAGGTTCAATTGCGATCCAAGATCGCATGCCGAAAACTACTTGATCTTAGTTACTCTTATTTTGATTCTTGAAGTAAATCATATTGAGACTCTTGATCTTAGATCTATCAATTTTTAGGCCTAAGATTTGAGGAATTGTGATCTAAAAACTTATGGATTCATGTTGTAAATGATTTGTTCGTGATATACGCTATTTTTCCCATTTGATTCTTAATAGAAAAGTGAATTTAAACTTGATTGATCCCAGATACATTGATTTATCTACCACGATTGAAAGTTTCATGATCTAGACCTATGGAATCACATAAATTCTTAGGGATTTGAAATTCCCTCTTGATCTAATTGTATCTTTAAGTTTAATTTGCCAAATGTTTAGATCTATTATTGATTTGATCACTATCTCTAAGGTTTTTGAAGTCTTATCCTATTTTGAATTGAAGTATACATTGATATCTTGGGAAAATTGTTGAATTCCTTTAAGAATTTAATTGTATTTTATTGTGATCATAATATCCATTGATTCCTTTTATTTATTGATAAATTCTTCTAAGATCTTGAATGAATTGAAGTGTTTTGACTCCCAAATGAATTATGAATTATCTCTAAAATCTTCATCTGAATTTGGATGTATAGTTTCTATTGGATGATGATCCTATAATTGTTTATATGGATGAATTTCCAATTCTCAAGTATTGATGCAACTTAGCAATCAAGCAAGCTTCATATGTCTCTTCTACATTGAATGTGTCTTATGTTCTTATTGATCTATAGTTGTTGCATCATCCTTGAATCATGAGTGTATGCCTCTTGAATTGTAAAGGCCAATGATTTGCTTACCATCATATGAATTGAATCCTTACCAATTATACTTTAATAGGTATAAATTATGCATTGTCAATCCCATTCCAAAACTTTTATAAGTACATGTAATGTGTGGTCATGTATTTAGTATTGCAAGGGTTGTAATTTGTAATATTACAAGTTATGTAAGTCCAAGTTAAGATAGAAGAAACATCATGTAAAAAAACTTGGAAGACTAAAAGCATCAAGAGACAAGCTACATTGAAAAGAACTCAAGAAGTCTCAAGCTCTTGCACAATGACATCTCAAGAGGCCAAGCCTATGCTCAAAGGTAAAATTGGTAAATGTTGGTAAGTGGGTGTTTAGGTATGACCCTAATCACAGGTGGACTTAGAATAGCTTAGAAATATGTCACTCAAACCTTGAGAAGGTCCTATAAAGATTGGATCAATGGTAGAACAATTTAAGTAAATTAAAAATAACTAAATATGTTAGCTTGTGAGTAATAAAAACGATCGGTTCAACGAGCTCCTTTTAAAAATGGTATAGCAGAGAGTTCAGGATAAATCCCAAAATGCCTAAGTATTGGATTTAGCATATATAACACCCTAGATTGATCCTAGAATTTTTTGGATCGATCCCAAGAGTCCTGGATTTATCCAAGAAAGTCTGGATTGATCTAAGGGTCTAGAATTAGAAAAAAAAATCTAATTTAAATCTCTTCCAAATGGCCCTATTTTTTATCATTGGAAAAAAGCTGCTAGGGGCTTCTAAGATTTGATTTACCACTCTATAAATAGGAGAATAAACCTTAAGGGCTTAACATCTCGTGTGCATGAATTAAAAATAAAATCCTTGTTGAATTAAGTCTATTTTGTGAGACTGTGAACATATGAGTTAAATTATCTTTGGCTTTTGACCATATGCATTTTTTTATAGGAAAATCCTTACCAAAGTCCTGTGAGAGCTTCCTAAATTCTTAATTATACTTGTTGGAAGTTTTGAAGGGCTAACTACATAGTTATACTTTGTCTCTCCAACAAAAATGTTAAACTATCCTACAAGTGTTAGTTTTGATATATTGTTAGATGCGGTATTCTACATACATGTGCACTCTACTATAAACTACAAAAGTTACTT
>JAOXJP010010180.1:0-17849 GCA_025762735.1 Platanus orientalis | reverse complement strand
TTATTAATTTATTTTTTTTTTTTTAAAACAAAAAAAAAATTAAACCTGGGTGTGGGCCGGGTAAACCACGCCCCACTCCAAGGTTGAAGTTCTACTTTAACTTATGAAACCTAACCATGACATAGTTATACTTTGCATAGCTTGCACTCGATATGAAACAACATATTAGCTTTCCATCTTTAAGCCGAGGCATTTGATGAGTCATCTATTTTCCCCACCTCATTTTCATCCTTTGAATCATGATTCCACGAGACCAACTACAAATTGAGGTCCTGTCATGTGTCTTCTTTTGGTGCCATTAGTGCTACATCATTTGGCATGGAGTGGGTTCTTCAAGATTATGCCACATGTCAGTAGTAAAAAAAGTGAAACAATCGCCTCTTTATGCCCAGTATTGGATGCTTTTTCATTTTTTTTACCTTTCATGCAAAACCTACCTTAGATTTGGTGCGACCCCTAAGTTCAGCCAAAAGTCAGACCGATTGTTAGGCCATAATTTGAAATTCACTAGTCAATGAATGAAATGTGGAATCATGTAATGATTTGATGGGCGATTACTGAGTATGATACGTTAGATGGGAGGTGAAGAGGGTTAAGGGTAGTAAGACAACTATCCCACATAGAAGTAATGGGAAAACCAGTTAGCAAGTGGGAGGCCCATAATTCAAACTGAAAAATGTGGGAAAGAATAGGCACCATTGAAGGCCCTCTATAAATGGAGAAGACGACTTAAGAAAGGCATCATCAAACACATCGAAAAACATCTGTTATTTCTATCGTAGGTTAGCAGTAGCAGTAAAATAATTTATTATAGTTAGGTTTCTATAACTATTTAAAGTCCTGTATCGAGCAAGTCGATTGTTTTGTAGAGTCAGATTCAACGAAGTTCTCCCTTGATTTTCAGGAGAAGAACATCGGCCTAATATGTCAAAAGGTACATTTATGATTCACTTTGTATACTCTCTTTCAAGCAATGAAATTTATCCTCTCTATCAAATTGGTTGGTATTGTTCTGTTGTAAAAGTCCTCAGTGTAGGAATTACCGAACCCAATCCCTTTTGATAATCTGAACCAGAAATCCTTATGGGTTTGACCTGGTGCTAGAAAATTTTGTTGACGACCAATAGATTGGTGACCATAGTGGGAGCTTTTCAAGATGCCACCCAAAAAAGATAAACAACTTGCCAACTTGAGTGGAAATGAGACAAATGAATTATCCCAGAATCTTGAGGGAAAACTCGATGATCTCATTGAGAGAATCGAGAAAGGGTTTCAAATGATGTCAGATGTTCTGACTAAAGTCCTACTCAAGGTGCTCCAACCTATCATGGATAATATACGATCCAATCAGAACCCTGATACTAGAAGTAGAGGGATGACTGATGGAGCAGATATCCTAGAGACCTCGAATAGGTTCGAGGGGAAAGATAAACCTCTCGGATACTCAGCAAAATCTAGGGCCAAAGGCTTTCCTGTACCATCCCATGATGAGCCAATTATGGCTTAAACAAGGGTAACAACATAGAAAACTCAAGGTTGTGTAGGTTACCCTGCTAGGTCAAGCGTATTAGTAAGGCCTAAAAGGCTCGAGGTTCATGAGAATCCTACATTCGAGCCAAATGACGTACCTCGATATGAACTGTAGATGCCCGAAAATAAGGGACGAGACCAACATAATGGTATGAATGGTTATTTCGATCAAAATACCCAGCAAAGATATTGAACCGATTACCGTGGCTAAAACGCAAATGGATATGGGCATGCAGGGCCAAGTCCTCCGCTCAACAGAAGGCAAGCTCCTCTAAATTGGAGTTATCATTTTCATGGACAAAATACCATCAGACACGGGCATGTAGGGCATAACCATCAGCCTAATAGGAGGTAGGACCCACTAAATTACTAGGGCAATCCCTTCCCAAATACCATTGAGTATGGTGGTGTAATGAAACCTCCATCATTTCAAGGGGCTTATCAAGCCCAGGGGCGACCATATGATGCAACACCATAAGGGTATGCCCAAAATGCTTGTGAACAACTTAGGTTATTGGTGTCCTCAATGAATTGTATGGGCCTGGCCTTAGGCAGACTACATGGCCCACCTATAGAAAGCCTTATCTTGAGCAAATTGATAGGGACTATGAGTTCCCTTGAGGGTACAAGATACTAGATTTTGCCACCTTCTCAGGTGAAGATAGTAAGACGGCTATAGAACACATTAGCCACTTCACCACCCAATGTGGAGAATGCTTAAGTCAGGGTTATTACAAACTTAGGCTATTCCCTAACTCATTAATGGGATATGCCTTTACATGGTATACAAATCGTCCACCTAACTTGATCCAAAGTTGGAAAGAGATGGAAGACAAATTCCAATCTCACATTGTTCGAGCAGACCTAAGGGTATCAATGTCTGATCTGGATAGATTAAAACAATAGCTAGAGGAAATGGCTGAACAATCTATCATGTGGCTCAAACGGGTAAAATTAAGGTGTCTCAGTGGTTTTCCTAAGGTCGAGTTTGTGAAACTTACTCAGGATGGTTTCAACTTCGAGTTAAGAAAGAAGTTTGAATAAATGACTTTCTTCGACTTATTGAGTTATCAGAAACGACTACTCAATATAAGAGCATTCTGAGAGAAGAGAATCAATGATGTAATGTGTCGTATAGGACTTACTACCAAGACCCAAACTATGAGGTTGACTTGGCAGAGTTTTTTGGTAATAGACCTTTTACATGTGATGCTTTGGTCAGGAAAGACACATAAGCCCAGGAATCGAATAGGTTAACAACAACAATACAAAATTATTCCTTTGACTTAAACAAGGTAGATCAAATATTCGATTTACTATTCGAGGTTAAGAAAATCAAGTTGGTAGGAAAATATAAGGTCCTAAATCATAAGGAATTATGTGGAAGGAATTACTGCAAATGACATAATTTCTTTACCCACTCAACAAACAAATGCACAGTGTTCCGTAATGTCATTCATGAGAGAATAAACAAAAAGTTACTTCAATTTCTTGACAAAACTGAAACCATCTAGGTTGATACAAACCCCTTTATGAAGTTGGTGGATGTTAATATGATCATGGTAAATTGGGCCTTAAGTAATAAAGAGTCGAATGTCAAAGCGCATAGAGATATGATACTTACAAATGTTGCCACTTCTATAGGAAAACATTTGGTTGCCCAAGGCCTATCATTAAAGTACTTAACATAAGAAGAAATCCTAAGAATGGCTAAAAAAGGAAAAGCCAAGCTCGACTTCCCCGAGGCGATGGCATGGGAGCTCGAATTCAACGAGAATGATGGGAAGATTGAAATCAATGAAGATGACTTTTGTCTCTATGAGAGATGTGGCTAGATAATGGCCTGACTTATGGCAACAACTCTAAATATGGAACTGGAAGACTTCCAACCAATGGAGTCCACCAAGAAGAAAATAAAGACCCCTCGATAGATGATGGGGACTAGGACCCCATGCAACAAATATTGGCGTCCCAATAAATGGGTGAAAGAGAGGGGACAATATGTAAACAAGCCTTAGATGGGGAAAGAGTCACTGCATGAGGAACACCGACACTCGAGGATGATTAAGCCACCTCGAGTGGATCATGACAGATGGGTGATGTTGACCTCACCAACCTATAAGCCTCACATCCGGAGCATGCTTGTAGACAAGTATGGGTATAACCCAGAGTTCCCATCAATGATTAGAACCCAAAAAGGAGATGACTCAGACAACAAGCCATGGATTAACAAGGAAATCAAACCTTAAATTCAAACCAGAGGTTAAGATCATGGCAAGAGGCACCCAGAGCAAGAGAAAGCCATAGGAAGCCCGGCCAGTGCTAACTTATCAGCCAGGTTAAGGCATCACTAGAGGATGAATCGAGCAAGAGGCAACACAAGAAGCTCGAGAGAGGATGTTACCCTATCCTCAACATAAATGACAACCAAGAGCCTCAAACAGTGCGTCTGCTCATTGGTCGAAAGCCTAAAGAAGCCAAGCAAGCAAACCAAAGTAAGTTATAAGAGACACTCTTGGCCATCCTAGAGAAGGAAAAAAAGGCTTCAATAATAGGAACGCCTTTCCTAGACCGACATAGAAGATTTACCCTCTAGCGAGGATGATTTTGGTGATGAAGGATTATTCATAAACTCCTTCACACCTTCAAAATCAGTCATAAATGATCCATCGGGGGATATTGGAAGTATAACTGTACTTCACTTTAATAGCTACCTCGAGGTGATGGTTGACTACAACGTGAAACTCACTTTACCCGTCAAATTTAGAGCTAGACAAGATCAAGTTTCTAAAGTTGAGAAGGAACTTTGGGACATCATCACAGAGAATCCAACCGCGGTCAAACTCGAGGATGAAACCTTGGAACAAGTTGAACTAGTGGCAAGGAAGAAAGAGACATCAAGTAAACTTGCTTTTGATAAACCTTCCAAAGGTATGACCCAACATTTGAAGCCATTGTATGTAAAGGTATATATGGAGGGTTAGCCTGTAAATAGGGTCTTAATTGACAATGGAGTAGCAATAACATACTGTCGGTCTCCATGATGAAGAAGTTATCAAAAGCTGATAACGACTTAGTACAAACGAACGTGTCCATCTGTGGATTTTTTAGCAACAACACCAAAATGAGAGGAGTTCTCCCCCTCGAACTAAGAGGAGGAAGTAGGACCCAAATGACAACTTTCTTTGTGGTTGATACTTCCTCGAACTACAATGCATAATTAGGTAGAGACTTGATATACTTAAATTCGCATGTCCCCTCATCTTTGCATCAATTGTTATTATTTTGGAATGACAATATCTCAATCGAAGTGATGTATGTAGTTGAAAAGCCTTTTCTCACCTCAACAAACAATGTTGTGGCTCAGCTATATGATGTTAATGTTGGAACAGTCAAATTCATAGGATATAATGGAGAAGGAAAACCCACAGAAGTTACGTTTCATAAGACTTAATAGGATGCTTCCTCTATAAAAAAAGAATTTGAAGATCTATGCAGAGAACTAGCTAAGCATAGCCTGTTAGAAGGGCCAGAAGAGTCAGGCCCATGTGATAAAAAGGAAGCTAATGACTAACTCAGATACAACAAGGACAAAGGCCATTCAAATGACCATAAAAAGACTATTAGGATACTTGATAGAAAGAAAGATCAAGATATAACTTACTAAGTGCATCACACATAAAAAACTCTTATGAGCCTGAAGCCATAGGAGTAAGAAAACTAAATATGGCCGTAGCCTAGTTGGATGCCTTAAAGGCTGAGGTCTAAGACAATCTACAAGAAGTGAACTTGGGTTCATCAGAAAAGCCATGCATAACATATGTTAGTACTAAGCTCGAATCATTAGAGTTTAAGAAGATGGAGATAGTCCTCAGGCAGTACAAACATTGGTTTGCTTGGGGTTACTCGGAGATGCCGAGACTGGACAAGAAACTTGTTGAGCATCGATTCTTGATGAAGGAAGGGCATATTCTTTTTCAACAACCACCTCGATGAATGACTAACGAGGTTATGTTGAAAGTCAAGGAAGAAATAGAGAAGCTATTGGATGTTGGATTCATTCACTTTGCTAGGTATGTTCAATGGTTTTCAAATGTAGTACCTGTAGTCAAGAATAATGGGAAATTGAGAATCTGTATTGACTTCAGAAATATCAATACAGCCACTCCGAAAGATGAATATCTCATGCCTATAGCAAACCTATTATTCAATGGGGCTACCAGGCATCAAATATTATCTTTCATGGATGGACATTAAGGTTACAACCAAATATTTATAGCTAAAGAGGACATGCATAAAACAGCCTTTCGATGCCCTAGTTCGATAGGGACATTTGAGTAGGTAGTTATGCCTTTTGGCTTGAAAAACACTAAAGCTACTTACCAACGAGACATGAATTATCTATTCCATGATGTGATTGGAAAAGTCATGAAAGTTTATATTGATGACATAGTGGTAAAGTCTTAAAGCTTCGATGATCATTTGCTTGATTTAGAGAAAAGGGTTCCTTAGAATGAGGTAGCATCAACTAATAGTGAACCATTTGAAATGTGTTTTTAGCGTAAGTGCAAGCAATTTCCTTGGTTTCCTGGTATATAGCCGAGGAATCAAGATAGAGAAAAACAAAGCCAAAGTGATTATACAAGCTAGACCACCTTCTACAAAAGAAGGAATTGTAAAGGTTGCTTGGACAAATTAACTAACTTAGACGTTTCATCTCAAATATGGTAGGAAAAATAAAGGTATTCTCACATTTGCTGCAGATGAAAGGGAGTAAGGAGTTCTAATGGAATGAAGAGCATCAACAAGCCTTTGGAGCAATCAAGGAGTACTTGTCAAGGCCACTTATATTGATGCCACCTAGAAGGGATAAACCTTTGAAGTTATATATCTCAACAACTAAAGACTTGATTATAAGCCTATTCACCCAAGACAACAAAGATGCCCATGAGCAAGCAGTGTTTTATTTAAGTCAAGTCCTGCAGAATGTGAAATGTAACTACTCAATGATAGAAAATTTATGCATAACCTTGTACTTTACATCAATAAAATTAAGACATTATCTGTTGTGTACATTGTAGCCCAAACAAATGTTGTTAAATACATGTTGTCATGGCTTATAGTAAAAGGAAGAATTGGGAAATGGAGTTTGGCACTCCTAGAGTTTAATCTCGTATATGTCTCATAAAAAGTAGTAAAAGGCTAAGCCTTAGTAGACTTCTTGGTTGACCATCTATGTCAGCCAGTTCACATCAAAGTCAAGGATGATTACATCAGCCTCAATCCATAACAGTTATATTTTGACGGATTTAGGACTAAACAAAGATTTGGTGTAGGGGTAGTTATGCGCTTCCTAAGGGGAATAACCATAAAATTGATTTTTAAACTCAAGGGTGAGTTCACCGATAATCATGCTGAGTATAAAGCCCTAATTTGTGGGCTCAAGATCTTGAAGGAGTTAGGGACGAGATTCATTGAGGTCCATGGGGATTCGCAGTTGGTGGTAAAACAGACTACAAGAGATTATAAATGCATCAGTCCGACTCTGATACCTTACAAGGACAAGTATGAGAACATATTAAAGACATTAGATGAAGTCACGATGAAATGTGTACAAAGAAGCTTAAACCAAAGGGCGAACTTGATGGCACAAACAACTTCAGGATACATAAAAGGTTCGACCATTATTGAAGATATTGGTCTCAATAATTGTTTAAACTTTGGGAGTAAACCTCAGCATGGAAAGAAGCTTTTCAAGTCAACATGCTTCCTTTAGACATCAAAGGGAAAAAAGAGGGTGATTAAAGGGAACCAATCATTCAATACCTAAGAAATCCCAATAAAGAGGTGAGTAATTCTCTGAAGCTCAAGGCAAGGGGATACCTTTTATATAGGGAACCTCCAGAACTCTTCAAACGAGGAACTGATGGGTTATTACTTAAGTGCCCATGATTCGATGAAGCTAAGCTCACAATGACAGAAGTCTATGAAAGAATTTATGGCACTCATTAGCCAGGCATAAAGATGATATGATTAAGTTGTCGGTATGCCTATTATTGGCCAACCCTCTTATAAGGCTGTATCTGTTATGCCTAGGGATGTGAAGCTTATCAAAGACATAGGTCGATACTACAAGCCCCTATTGCTAATTTGCATTCTATTGTAAAGCCCTGGCCTTTCAGAGGATGGGCTATTGACATGATAGAAAATGTTAGACCTACATCGACCATAAGACATTTCTTCATTTTGATTGCTACATACTATTTTACTAAATGGATTAAATGTAAACCATATTGAGATGTCACTGAAAGGGATGAAATCCATTTCATGAAAGAAATGATAATACATCGATATGGAATTTCTCAATCCATTATAGTTTATCAAGGGCTAATATTCAATGGAGCTCAAATGTAAGAATTTGCTCGAGATTATCAATTTAAAATCTTAAATTCAACTCCTTATTATGCCCAAGAAAATGGGCAGACTGAATCAACTAACAAAATCATTAAGAACAATCTACGAAAGATGGTCAATAATAATGCATCAGATTGGGATGAATTGTTGTCTGATGCATATGGGCGTATCGAACATCAAAAAGGTTAACTATTGGGACTACACCATATACATTGGTATAGGGGCATGATGCAGTTTTGCCTTTAGAAATCATGGTGCAATCTCTAAGGGTAGTTAGACAGAATGACCTAAGTCATGTCGAATACAAAGAGGCTATGATGTCTTAGTTAGATGACCTCGATGAAACAAGGGTTGAAGTACTTAATTCAATCATGTTGCAAAAGCAAAGAGTAGCCAAGGCTTACAATAGAAAGGTAAAAGCCAAGTCATTCCATGAAGGGGAATTGGTGTGGAAAGTTATTTTACCTTTAGGAACCAAAGACCTTCAACTAGGAAAGTGGTCCCCTACTTGGAAATGACCATTCTTAGTAAGCAAAGCACTAGATGGGTATGCATACAAGCTAATGCAAGTCAAGGGGCAAGAACATATACGAAGTATAAATGACAAGTACTTAAAAAAATATAAACCAATAATGTGGAAACATATATTAGTTAACAAAAAGTATTAATAGTGCTTGATAACCAAAGGTTTATTACAAAGATTATTACAATAAGGTTCCAAAGGAGCCTGATAAAATACAGGAGACAACATTGACCACCAAACATTAATAACTTGGTCACAGTCCCTCAAATCAGCCTCATAACTCGCCAAGTTTGCCTCTAACCTCGGTAACTCCTTGGAGTGAGAAGAGTCTTGCTCCATTGCCTACTCGAGTGCTTCCCTTGAAGCCAAAACCTTCTCTTTCAGGTCTCTCAAGTGGGTCTCAACTCTTTCGACCTCGGTTACCTGAGCATTAATGCTCTTTACCAATGAGTTTATGTGCTTGATGATAGAGGACTGCTATAAGACAAGGGCATCAATTTGAGTCCTTAGTTCCCACTCTCAAGCCTCTTTGCCTTACCTTAATCGAAGTTGCTCGCTGGCTTCACGATAAGAAGATAGAGCTAAGAGAAGGCTGGCCCACTGGTCCACTGATAAATAGCTAGGATGTCTGAGCAGTGTGTTCCCAGAGTAAATGAAGAAAGTGTTGATAGCTGAGTCAAGCAGTACAGCTCCCAGCTACGAGACAAGATTGAAGTGTCCCCAAGGTTTGGTGAAGTTTCTCTGATGAACAAGGTATGGGTGACAGTAATGGAGTGGACTTCGTGATTCCAACTGTTCCCAAGGTGAAAAGCCTGACCCAAGAAAGTAGTTGAGATAGGTGATTGGACACCTCTACCTGAGGCTGAGCTTCTCAAGAGGAGGACATCAATGTCTTTAGGCACAGAGACCTCGATGTTGTTAGGTTTATGTATTATCAATAGCATCTCAAAATAGCTAAGTTGTAGAGTGTCAAGTCCAAAATAGTGATCCAAGATCGGAAGAAAAAAGGCAAAGATGGACTAAAGACTTATAAGATCAAGACAAGTACCAAAGATGAAGAACAAATTCAAGATCCAGGTTGAAGACTCAATGCAAAGAAGCTAAATCTGAAGACTGACAAAACAGAAGGCTCAATAGATGCTCATGACATACACTAACCTCGAAAAATATCCACACTTAGCACAATGCACTAAATCCACTAAGATGAAACATAAGATTAAGTGTGAGGTGTTAAAAAGGGCCAAAATGCAATTGTAGCTATCCCAAAAAGATAAAGGAAAAAGACCTAAAACCAAAAAGATGGGACAGGACAAAGTGTAGAAATATAGGAGACCTTGATCGATCACAAGATCTGTGATCGATGATCTCGTGATCGATCACAAGTCAGATTTCAAGCAAAAATAAAATTCCCAAGAGTTGTGATCTCAGGTCCTGATCGATCACACTTCCCTGATTGATCACAGAAAAAGTGTGATCGATTACAGTCGCGGGTTTCACAAAAATTGATCTCTATTTTTGAGATTCCAATCCGACTTCTATCAGGACTTGTTTGTTAGAAGGTGTTCTAATCCTATGGACTAAATTGAAGCTTAACTTTATAAAAGGGTGATAATACCATAGGTTTTAAAGAGAGAGTAATTAACGAAAAAGAAGAAATCTTGTCTAAGAAAACGGCTAGTCTGAAAGTTGGGAAGTCTGTGTGCTTCTGGGTATCTGATCTTGTGCTATTGAAAATATTTGAGTGATCTATCTCTCTGAGCATACTACATCATATATCAAAAGAAGAGAGGTTTGTTGACTATCCGTTGCAAGGAAACCAGTGATTCACAAGGCCCAAAAGCTTATTCTCTGCTATATTTCACACTGTGGAAGAAAAGGTATATCAACTTGCTGGAAGGAGCATCCACACTCAGTACACATTGAGATATCAACCTACATGAGGTAAACTTGTATCTATTCAATATTTCATTGCTTGAATCCCTTCCATCGAAGACACCGGAAGGAGTATTGCACTCTTCGAAGACAGAGTGTAGGTTTAACTTGCATAACAAGTAGAAATGGTTTTGTGTGAATTTTACCTAGATTGTCTATATTTCAATTTGAATAAAATTATGGGAAGCTCTGGATTGAGCTTTAGGAGTGGATGTAAGCCTTAGTGCCCAACCGCTATAAACATTTGTGTTGTAGTTGTGTGCATTAGCTTTGCTTTGTGTTCATGTGATTGGTACAATTGTGCTTATTTCTGTGCATTATCAAGTTAAGAGTAATTCAATTAAATTGCTAAACAAACTTGAATTACTCTAGTGGTAAAATAACTAGCAAGAATTGTAAGATAAACCAAAGCAAACTAAGTTAATCAAAAAGAGTACGACAAATCCTATTCACCTCCTCTAGGATAGAATTTCATAATTCTCTCCCATGGATGTAGGCTTCAAGATGAACCACATAAATCGTCTTGTTCTTGATGCATGATTATTCTTTTCATTATTTTCTCTCTTCTATTTTGTTGCATATAATTCTAAAATTTGGGTTTTTGCACAACAAACTAGTATTAGAACCCTAGGTTTCAATTGAGATTTTTTTTTTTGTATGGCGACAAAGTACAGAGTGAAAACATTCAATGAGCAGAACAACTTTAGTTTATGGTGCATAAAGATGCATGTGTTGTTGGTTCAACAAGGACTGACCAAAGCTTTGTTAGAGAAGAAAAGGATTCTTATGACGATGGCGAAAGATGACAAAGAGGAACTCAATATCAAGGCACTCAATGTGATTCAGTTGTGCTTGACCGATGAGGTAGTGCGAGAGGTTATAGATAAGGTGTCTTCAGCTAGGTTGTAGCTCAAGTTGGAGAGTTTGTATATGATTAAAGCTCTCACGAACAGGTTATATTTGAAACAATGCCTCTATACATTGAGGATGAGAGAAAATATGTCTTTGAAAGCTCATCTAGATGAATTCAATAAAATCATTTGGATTTGAAAAATATTAATATTAAGATTGATGATGAAAATCAAATTATCATTATTTGGGCTCTTTACCTGCATCATTGAATACTTTGTTACAACATTACTTTATGAAAATCATACCATCTCCATTGAAGATGTTAAGGCATCCTTGCATTCTAGAAAATTAAGGAAGAAGGTATTTGGAGAAGAGGGTGAGAGGCCGATAGAAGGTCTATTTGTGAGACAAAGAATAAAAGGAAAAAGATTTGGAAGTGATAAAGGTCAGTCTATATCTAAATCTAGATCGAAAAGGGTAAGGTGCAGTGTTTTTATTGCAAAGAATATGGCCACATGAAGAGGGATTGTCCAGAACGTGCTGACAAGAAGAAAAGTGGCAATCCTAATACATCGTTAACAGAGGAACATGAGGAGTACGTTGGAGATATTCTCACAATCTCCAAAGGAATGTTATCCTATTCATATTTGTTTCAAGAATGAATATTTTGATACTCTCCAAGAGAAGAAGATAGATTTTGTTTCTTTGGGTGATAGGCCTACTTGTGATGTCACAGGTGTTAGGACGATGAAGATCAAGATGTTTGATGGGGTGGTTCATACTTTGGGTGGTGTGGCATATGTCTCAAAGATGCGAAGGAATTTAATATCTATAGGTTAGTTGAATTCCATGGGTTACAAGTATTCAGCTATAGGTGGAGCCATGAAATCAGGCACAGTTGTTTGGTCTTGATGAAGGAAGAAAAGTGTGATGGTTTGTATCGTCTGATTAATGGAGAATATGGTGATTAATGGTATTCCTTTAACCTCGACAAGTAGTTGCAAACAGGGTGCATGGAATAACAAGTGCTTGTGTAGGATCTCTTTTTCAGTTGGGGCAGAGATAGGTGTTTTAGGTTTTAAAAAACAAATGATGATGAGACAGTTCTTGCCGTTAGAGAGGATGAATTAAGATCCTTCTCTTAAGTTGACTAGGCGAGTTAACTTGGGATAGCTACACATGTGCATTGGCCATGTTATAATTGATTTGGATGGTGTCAAGACTAAATTGATTCGATGGTATGTGTAGCGTTGGTTCTTCAAGGCCAAGGTTGTTTATGGTGATAGAAAATAGGATATGATTTAGGTTCAAGGTGGAGGTGCGTTCTAGGAATATATAGCATAGAGTTCACTGAGAAAGACAACTGCAAGTTTTCTCTAAGGTGGTCTTAGAATGTGATCCAAGGTGGAGTGTGGTGCACATGTCACAAGTTCTGTGTCTTGGCAAAGATACATGTGGAGCTAACTTCAACAGGAAATCTTGAAGATGGCTGAAATTAAAGACAAGGTGGAGATTTTTTGAGGCGTGGCTTTATTTCCAACACCGTTAGATTTTCTCAGGTTGCCACTTAATAGAAGTTAAAGACTCCTTAGGTTTTAGGAGTCCTTGACGACAAATTGAAGTGGTAAACCCTAATATATATTATGTAATAATCAAGAGAGGGAAAGAGAGGCAACCACACAAGGTTTTCTCTAGGTTTTTTTTAGGGTTTGAGAGTGTGAGAGAGGGGGTGTAGAAGGAGAAAAGATGTGAGTTTTGGGGTTTTAGAAAACACACTTCTTTGTATGGATTTTGCATTATCATAGTGAAGAAAGGTTTGATTCTCTCCCATGGATGTAGGCTTCAAGATGAACGTAAATCGTCTTGTTCTTGATGCGTGATTTTTGTTTGCATTATTTTCTTTCTTCTATTTTGTTGCATACAATTCCAAAATCTATGTTTCGTATAACAGATTGCAATCAACTCTAGATTTGTTTAAGTTCCAACTAGAATGAACTAAATTCAAAAATTAGAATGAATGTGTAATTTAACTATTACATTGGATGATTCTTGCACTATGAGTCCACTGATAGACTTTCAATCAAGGACTTGAATTTATTTTCTAATGAAGCCATTCATTTGACCATCATAGGTACTCGACCAAAATGATTACTTAAGATATTGGTCCTTTACCATTGTCATTCTATTAGCTCATTTAAATAATCATCATGGCATGTGTTAAGGTATCTTGAATTCACACGCAAGAGAAGAGTGAAACGTCGTTTTGACATTTAAGGTTAATTTTTGGTTTTAACCCACTTAATGATTTAGGGCTTTATTGGGTTTTTTATAAAAGGGTTCTTTTATGGGTTTTGTAATGTGCAAAAGATTGCAGTAGCTTTTGGGTTTTGTCAAGACTCCTTTTGTGAGAGAGGCAAAACATATTGGTGTGGAGAGGTCTATTCTTTGGGTTTTGGGAACTCACCCTTGTGCATTTTGTAATCTCTTTGTTCTACGTTTTAGTGGAAGTTCTTGATCGTCTTCACCCATGGAGAGGCTTTAATCCTAAGGGATTCGATACAATAGTTAAATTTTTACTCCTAATTAGAGACTTGACACTATAGCAAAATCAGCCTATTGAGAGGCATATGACCTAAAGAGTTATCTCTATTATTTAAAACACTATTCATATAGAGTGTCCGCCAAAGCCATCAGACATATGAGACTTACAACAAGTGGATTCTCGTGGGATTGTAAGTGAGTGAACAATTTTTGTGCTTTTATCTGTAATCAATTATTGACTCTATTAATAAAAATCATAGCTCAGTGAGGAGCTTTTGAAAAGTAGACGTAGGTTTGGTGTGCCGAACCACTATAAAAATTGCGTTTTCTATGGTGTGGTAATTTTATTATGTATTTGTTTGATTTTGTACTTATCTCATTTAATTCATATGTGGAATTGTTAAATTATTGAATTTGAATTGAATGAACCTAATCACCTAATTGCTATCTGGAACATTCAGTCAAATCAATCACACATCCTCACTGATCATAAAAATAAATGAGATAAACTTATTAGGATAAGTGAATTCAGCTGCAATTAAATCCAAAGCAAACAAAATTTAAAAAATTGGACATAATCCTATTCACCTTTACCCCTATAGGATTTTTGTAGGGAATGTCTAGGAAATTTCAGGAACAAGCATCTATACTATACCATCATGTTTGAAATTAAAATAAAGTAAATCCCAAAATATTTTGAAGCAACGAAGAAATCCATGAAAAGTTTACTCGGTTTTTTGTGGGGATCTAAATTTTCTAAGAGCAATCGGAATTTAATTTAGCAAATTGAAGTGATGAAGAATTGAATAAAACAAATAAGCTACAACAAGTATGGATTTATCTCACATTGTAATCTTCTAAGTGGGAAATCAGCTCTGACCTCAAAATTGGTATGCAAACAAGCGAGTATCAGTGATTGGAGAAAACAAATGAAGGCTCCAAATGGTTGCTAACTCATCCCAATTACTATTATTACTTCTACCCTAAAAAGGAAACTTAAACAATACCATTAATTTCAAAACCTAATTTGACGGTTTACTAATTTGTTAAACAAGTTTAAGAAAGGTAAATTTTAGTTCAAGAATTAATAGAGGAACAAAGACGATGCTTCTTAGTTATAGGTCCCACACATGTACTTGTTGGAGAAACTACATACATGGTGCTTTGGGCTGGTCATGGGTTCCAACAGGCTGGTTGTGGGCTCCCTCTTGATTGGCTTTGGGCCAACCAGCTTATGGTAGTCATGAGGATTAACTTTAGGACGATGCTTCTGATCAAAACCATCCAACATAAAGCGAAAGGAACCTTACACCTCAAGACAGTGTAAGACAATGTTGAACTAAACCTCTACTTTTTGTAAGGGTGTTGTCCCACACCAGAAAAGAAATAACACATTTTGTAAGGGCATTGTCTTTTCTTTT
Organism: Platanus orientalis; assembly: GCA_025762735.1. NCBI lineage: Eukaryota > Viridiplantae > Streptophyta > Magnoliopsida > Proteales > Platanaceae > Platanus > Platanus orientalis. The sequence goes on along the minus strand of JAOXJP010010180.1, from coordinate 2,636 downwards.
AAATAGCCAACCCACTCGCACCTTGACACTTATCAACCATTGAGTAGGTATATATCATTTTCTCCTACCATATAGGTGTAAGATTTTTAATTTCATAATATGGGCTTACATATATCAAAACCCTGGATTTAGTATGAGCGGACAGAATATGCCCATTACTGTTGTGATCATATAGTATCTATAGGGCTATGGTACACCTTATAGTTCTATATTGGTATTTATGTGTTTTGATAAGTTTAAAAGACCGATGAGTTTTATAAGAACCATTTCTCTAAAGAACATGTCTTTTCGTAAATGACACATCTTCTCTTTTTCTCTAACGATTGCATCTTTTCAAAACGAAGAGATGTGTAAAGAGAAGGAAGGGGTGTGATAGGTGACCCTTCCAACTCTATTTAAAGAAGTCTTGGTCCTTATTCTCACTACATTGATTGCAACAAGTTATCCTATCATTTGGTTGCAGAAGAAGAGTATGAGAGAATAGAAGACAAAGACAATCACAAAGCTTTTAGAGATCCAATAATGGGAGGTATGTTCTATTTCAGTTTTCCATGCATTTTCTATTTTGAAAAACATATTTATGTTGTTTTAGACATGTACTGTCTTACAAGTGGTATCAGACCAGATATTTACTATTGAATTTGTCTTTGTCAATTGATAAATTATAAACTCATTTTACTCAGCATGAAACTAACCCATCGGCAAGATACTTGGTCCATGGGTCCATTGTCATCTGGCAGCCAATCTGGTTTTGGATAGATCCAATAGTGGGAGTCATCAAAGTTGACAACAACCTCTTCATTCAAGCAAGAACAATGCCAATCTAAATTTCCTATTGATTGATGGGCAATGACTGGGATTCTTGATGAAAATTTCTATATCCATATCGATGGGGGCAAATGAGTTTGGAAATTAGGATTTTTCAAAGACATCATTTAGGTCATTAGGGATTCTCTGTTTTTTTTTTTTTTTTATGGTTGTTTCCATTGTTTATGAAATTTCCATTTCCAATTGATGGTATCACCGACAATTAGGAATGTAACCCAATAGGTTTCTTTGACAAAGAAGCCCAATTACCTCCACTAAAGTTGGTTAACGTTGAATCAATTACAAAAAGAGCATATACCTGTTGAAAATATTTAAAATGTAAATGAATGGGTCCCACCAAATCTGATCGCCTTCCATGCCACTCTTGCACCCACAGTCGTAGCATACACACTTCTTGAATCCTTCAGTCTTCAAGCATGGTTGATCTCCTATTGCAATAAGTATGATTCTATGGCAATCACATTGTTATCTTTATAGCTGGACAGAGTTGCCACATAGTCTAACTCGAACCTACCACCTTTCAAATTTGTGGATCATTCTCTTCGACTAGAGTTTTGATCCCGACAAACATTGATAGCAACTGCAAAATACACCCATAGAATAGAGAACTTCCATTGATGTCGTGTACCATTTAGCCATTGTATTTGGGCCATTTTTCATGGATCATGCTATGGATTCATTAACACCAAAAGGATTTAATTCTATGAAGATGATTAGATTTGGGTGGTGGTGTTGATTGTCAACAAAAATTCTTTTGTTTATGAATCGACACGTGGATGAGTCTTTCCAATTCGGATTATCAAAAGGGTTCGGATTCAGTAATGCCCCTAGACCGAGGACTTTTACAACAAACAATGTCACCTAGATTGATAACAAAAATGAAATTTCACTAAATTGAAAATACATAATACAATGTCAGTTACAGAGACACATTCGAACAAACAGATTGGCCATTATCTTTCCTCTAAGGTAGAGGGAAGACTTCGTTGAATCCGATTCTTCAAACAAGATAGATTAACCGATGCCCTTCTCCTGAAAGAGCTTCGTTGAATCTGGTTCTACAGTATAGTCGAATCACCTGATATAGGGGTTCAAATCACCACAGGATTGGACTACTACTATGCCTAATCTAATGCTACTGCTGGGGATAAAAGATATTGTTGATGATGATTGATTTGTTGATTATCTTTCTCTTCTTCTTCTCGGCTACAGTTTATAAAACTCCCTAGGTAGTTTTTTAAACTTCATAGCCACTACCTCGAGCAGTTATGAGTAGTTTGGCTTCATGGTCATTACCTCGAGCGGTTATAGGTAGTTTGGCTTTATGGCCACTACATCGAGTAGTTATTATGAGTAGTTAACCATATTTTGGCTTCATGGCCACTTCCTTGAGCGGTTATGGATAGTTTAGCTTCATGACCACTACCTCAAGTAGTTATTATGGGTAGTTAGCCATATCTTGGCTTCATGGTCACTTCCTCGAGTAGTTATGGGTAGTTTAGCTTCATAGCCACAACCTCGAGTAGTTATTATGGGTAGTTAGCCATATTTTGGCTTCATGGTCACTTCCTAGAGCAGTTATGGGTGATCATGGGACCAATTGTATGCAGTTTGGTTTTGAGAAGTTGGGTAACCACCCATTTTTTCTTAATAGTCATTCCCACACTTTCTCTACAAACTGGATTTGAGAAAGTGGGGTCAACAGGTGGAGTTAAGGTTATTTGGGAAAGAGAAGTTAAGGTTCTCGGGATAGAAGACATTGGATATTGTCTTGTACTAGGAGATAAAAATATGAAAGACAAAAGGGC
>JAOXJP010010169.1:0-17849 GCA_025762735.1 Platanus orientalis | reverse complement strand
GGTTTCAAGGTCACAATGTGGTAGGGACCCAAAGGTGGACACCCATATCACAAAACAACTAGGTAAAGGGTTGAAATTGGGTGGCCAAATTATTAAGATGGGGAGAGAAGCTTAAAAAACCTCTACAAAAAATATTCTGCAACATCTTAATAATTAGAAGGCTTGAGATTGACAAGGAGTAAACAAAATATTAAAGGACTAGCATTTATACCTCATCCACATCCATTCTTACCATTAACAACATAGAAGAAGAGGAGAAAAATAGAGGAAACATAAACCAATACCTTGAAAACAACAAGCAAACAATATGGAGTTGTCACATCACTATTCACGACATTGTTCACGATGTCACTGTTCACGGTATTGTTCACAGCATTGTAGATTCATATTAAAAGTTGTTTCTTGGCCTCTCACCAAGCATGCATTGATCTAAGAGAGCTCTTAGATCCTCCAATCTCTGGAGAAGTAGTAGCCGTCAACCAATTTATGTTTTCTTAATCATTCTTCATTAAAATTAAAAAGATAGAGAGTAGGGTTTTTAAGGCTACTGCCCCCCTTGACTTTTACAAAAATAACCCCAATTTAAAATAAAAGAAAATTACCCTATTGCTTTTATTACATAAATTAAAATAAAATGAGTTTTACTAAACCAAATGACATGGGATTCAAATGAAAATACTAGGAAATAAAACTAAACAAAGAGTAACACTCCAGCCCCTCCGTGTGCATTTAGGTGGGCCCACATGAGTTGTCCTGTGGGCCCCACATGCTCCTGAGCTACTCAAACCATAACGAACGAGGCTCGGCCCTCCTCTGACGCTGGTACACGCGATAAGGGATGTCCTCATCATGTATCTTTGACAAGACACAGAACCGATGACATGTGCACAACACTCCACCTTAGCTCACATTCTGGAACCACTCTGGAAAAAACCTGTATTCATCATTTTTAGTGAACTTTGCATAATATGTACTTGAAATGCACATCCACCTCAAACTTGAATCATATTCAGTTTGCTATCACCACAAATAACTATTAGCCTTGAAGAATCACCGCTACACATATCATTGAATCAATTCAGTCTTGACACCATTTAACTCGATCATAACATAGCCAATGCACATGTGTAGCTGTCATGAACCGACTTGCCTAGTCAACTCCAAAGAGGGACCTTGATCCGTCCTCTCTAACCATAGGAACTGTCTTACCATCATTTGCCACCTGAAAACCTGTAACATTTGTCTCTGCCCTAACTGCGAAAGAGACCCTACATAAATGTTTGTTATTCCGTGTACCCCATTTCTGATTATCCGTCGAGGTTAAAGGAACACCATTAATCATCGTATTCCCCATCAAACGATACAAACCATTACCACACTTTTCTCCCTTCATCAGGACCAAACAGCTACACGTGATTTTCATAGCTCCACTTGCAACTGAATACCTGCAAGCCTTGGAGTCCAACTAGCCTAAGGATATTAAATTCATTCGCATCTTTGGGATATATGCCACATCATCCAAAGTATGAACTACTCCATCAAACATCTTGATTTTCACCGTCCCAACACCCGTGATGTTACAAGTAGACTCGTCACCCAAATAAATAAAACTTGTCTTTTTCTCTTGGAACGTATCAAAATATTCTTTTCTGGAGCAAATGTGAACATGACAACCTGAATCTAATAACTACTCATCATGAGAAAAAATGTTTATACTTTTGGAGACTGTGAGAACATCTCCAATGTATTCCTCCTGTTCCTCTGCCAACGCTATATTAGGACTCACTTTTCTTCCTGTTAGCATGCTCTGGATAATCCATCTTCATGTGGTCATATTCTTTGCAACGAAAACACCATATCTTGTCATTTTCTCTAGACTTGGATCTAAACTGACCTTTATCACTTGTAGAACATTTTTCCTTTGTTCTTCCTCCTGCAAATAGACCTTGTGTCTGCCCCCACCCTCTTTTTTAGATCTTCTTCTTCAATTCCTTAGAATGCAAGGATGCCTTAACATCTTCCATGTAAATAGTATCTTTTCCATAGAGTAAGGTCATAACAAAGTGTTTATATGATGCAGGTAAATAGTACAAAACAGTGATAGCTTGATCTTCATCATCAATCTTAATTTCAATGTTTTTCAACTCCATAATGATTTTTTTGAATTTGTCCAAATGAGTTTTCCGAGACATACCTTCTCTCATCCTCAATGTATAAATATGTTGTTTCAAATACAACTTGTTCGTAAAAGCCTTGGTCATGTATAGGTTCTCCAACTTGAGCCACAACCCAGCCGCGGACACCTCATCTGCAACCTCTCGTAGCACCTCATCGGATAGGCACAACTAAATTGCACAGAGTGCCTTAAGGTAGAGTTCCTCTTTATCGTTTTCCGACATCGTTGCAGGAAGCTTTTTCTTCCTCACCAAAGCTTTGTACAACCCCTGTTGAACCAACAACGCACGCATCTTCACGTACCCACTTCGTACTTTGTTACAATGTCAAAAACCCCAATCGCAACCTAGGGCTCTGATACCAGTTTGTTTTGTGGTAGCCTAAATTTGGATCGTACGCAACAAAGAAGAAGACAGAAAATAATGCAAACAACAAACACACAAAACAAGAACAAGACGATTTAACATGGTTCGGCTTAAAGCCTACATCCATGGGAGAAAATGGCTGGAGAGCTTTCACTATGAGCAAAGAGAGATTACAATGACCGTGTGGCTGCTCTCTTCCAAGACCCTATTAAAGGTTAAGAGAAGGAGCCCTCTTAGAAAACCCTACTTAACATGGGTTTACAAGCAAAGTCCCCAAAACACCCAAACTTGCCAACGGCAAGTTTTGTTTGTTTTCACGACATGGTGAATTAAAGTCACCGCCTCAACAATTTTCAAAGAAGAATTTATTTCTAGCTTTCCAAATCTACCAAGCCAAGATAGCAATTTGAGAATTTAACCTTCTAAGATCACTTTTGGGCATAATATTTAACTTAAACCAAGCTTGGAGCCATTCTTTAAAAGAAGGGTGGGTTGTATCAATAGTTTTTAAGGCAAGAGGGGAAGCAAACCAAAACTTTGAGGCTTCTTGACACAACACTAGACAATAAATTGTAGTTTCTACCCCTTGCTTACACAAAGGACATATTGGACTGATAGATCCTATTCTCTTGTTAAGGTTTGCTTTGGTTGGGAGGGCTTCTAAGCAAGCTCTCCAGATAAAGTGCTTGGTCTTTGGGGGGATATTCGAACCCCATATAGCTTTCCAAGTGGAAAGGATCAATCTTGTTTTGACTAGGGTTAGTAGAGGGTTCAGTAGCCAAGTGGTAGGCAGATTTGACTGTGAACAAACCCCTAGAGTCATGGTGCCAAACAAAAGGGTCGTCAATATGAGAAATACCGAGTGGGATTCCTTAATCTGAGATATATCATCATTGGAGAAGAAAGTTCTCATGAGAATTCCAACTATTGGATCTAGGGTTTATAATATCTTTAACCCACTTTCTATTACAATATGCAGGGTGCTCCAATTGAATCTTAAAATTTGGGTTGGAAGGAATCCAAGGGTCATACCAAATCTTCATCTTTATTCAATCACCCACCTTCCACTGAATTCCTTTGAGGAGGAGGTCCCTACCTCTAAGAATGCTTTTCCAAAGCCAAGTGGAATTTGAGCGACTTCAAGTCTCAAGAAAGGATTTATTTGGGAACTATTTGGCTTTCAAGACTGACCCATAAGGCATTAGGATTTTCAGAGATCCTCCATGCTTGCTTAGCTAATAGGGCTAGATTAAAAAGATGGAGGTCTCTAAAGCTCAACCCGCGTTCACTTTTAAGTTTTTCTTACCCCACTAAAAAATTACGTTGTTTAATTTGGTTAACTGTTTAGCTGTATTTGGGGGAAATCAGATTTTTCCTTTATGGGATTATTTCTTTATTTTAATCCACTGGTTATTTTTGAAGGAAATAGTGGAAGTTTGTTCATGGGTTACATATTGCAGCCAGGATTTGATGGCTCTATGCTGCTAGATATGGTTTCACTTAGGGATGCTTTGATTTAGAAACTGGAGCTGTGATTGCATTGACATGTAACTGAATTGTAATGCAGAGATGGATATAAAATACAAAAATTATGTCGAAGAATGGGAGACAGATCCGAGAGTCAAATGTGTTCTGGTGGAGAGCAGTTCACCTCGTGCCTTTTCAGCTGGTAACATGAACAAAAATGGAATTCTCCTTATTGCTATTCATAGCTTCTTTTAGCCGTATTCATTTTTCCCCCTTAATTTTGATTTATCTTTTCACAATTTTTTTCATAGGATATATATATATATTTTAATTTTTGGGTTCGGTAAAGTTTGGGGGTGATCATTCATGATTAATGCAGGACTGCATATAAAGGTGGTGGTTGACGAAATTCTAAATGGCAAAATCACACCTTTTGTGCAGAAGGTCTTCTCATAAGGAGTGTCTTATGTTATGAATATCTGTTCCATGGTTGCATAATTGTGGTTGTCCACTGCGTAGTGACTTATGCCTTGGTTTGATCTGCAGGTGGTGATGTGAAGCAGATCATAACAACCACGCAAAAATTAGATGCGATTAAGGTCTTGTGCCATTTAATATTATGTCAGCATATTTGCACTGTTTTGCCATTATTTAAATCAAGGAAATACTTAATGATTTTTTTTTCTATTTTTTAAATATATTTAATACTTAACGAGGGCAATTCCTACCTCATTGTCTTTAATGCTAGTTTTTCATTGATTAACAATTACTATTGTACCTAAGGGAGGGAATGATGGGAAGAAACAGAGTCAACCTCCCAAATGATAGACATGTGGGAGATAGTGATTCTAGTTATATTGAAATATCAATTCATTATGAGTTTATTTGGGTAGTAGCTATAAATGACCTCATATTTGACATTTTGGCCCTAAATATGAAAAAAAGGTTGTGGAATGTATCTTTTTCTTTTTCACTTTTAACCAAAGATCCGCTTCCATATTGGTTACCATTGTATCGCTAAATCCCATACTCATTTGTTAGTTGAGAGCACATTTTCCTTGGGACTGTAAGGGAGAGTTTGGTGGTGTCTTTGGAAATTATTAAATAATATAAACCATTTTTATGAGTTAATGTTCACCAATGTTATCCACATACTTCGAAATGGGTGCCATGTTGTGTCAGAAAGTTCCATTTTCAATGTGAATTTCGTAACAAATGCTTTCAAAATGTAGTCTTTGCCATAGCTGGGTGACATAGATTTTAACCAATTATTAGAAGATAATTACTGTTTGCATAGATTTATAGAGAATTAGTAATAGGTTGTAATTTCATAGATCTGCTAAACCAAAATTCACACAGGTGATTAATTTCACAATTCACATACATGCATTGATTAGCTAGTAGGTTCCATACCAAAGAAGATAATAAAAGAGTTATGTACACCAGTTCACCTCCCAGTCTCCCACTCCTAGTTCTCACTTTCCAGTTACAGAAAAGAGGCAATACTTAGGAATGTAAGTTGGGCCCGGCTTAATCCAGTTCTCTTTTCTTTTCTTTTCTTTTTTGTTGGTATAAAGGCCTAATCCAGTTTGGGCCAGTCTGACCTAATCTAGGCTCAAACACAGCCTGGGCCTGAATTTAGCATGAGACATTGGGTCCAAATCCAGTGCAGCACAAATTTATTGAGTTTGGGCTGAGCCCAAGTTAGCTTGAACTTAGCATGGCCCAAAATAGTATATTATCTCTACAAACATACATGGCATATATATATTAAATTTTTGAGTTTTGGGCCTTTTGGCCAGGCTGGACTGGGTTTTCAAACTCAGAAGGGGATAGTCTGAACCCAACCCAAACTCAATATGGGGCACAACCAAACAATATCCCAGGCCAGCCTGTCTTGCCCTTAATTTTGGTTGGATTGGGCCACGCTGGCCTAGATGCAGCCCTAAATGACTAAACATAATGCAATAGGACAATCCAATGTTGGCAAACCTGACAGACAAACATCAAGGTGATGAGTTACAGCAATAGGTGTACCACGCACAAGCTGCACAACAGCATCATATATTTACTTATTTAGTATAAAATTCATGTGTTACATAGTTGAACTTCTAGATATGGTGGTTGTAACTGTCCATACTCATTTATTTGTGGCTGCCAAAGCTGCTTAGAATATCTAGCCGTTAATCTGAGCATCCTTGTCATTAGCCTTGGTGATGCAGGACAGATTCCTAATCCTACAAGCATGAAGGCCAAACAGGAAAATAAACAGAATAAAAATTGAAAAAGACAAGAGTAAGCAGACAATGGAATATTGTACAACAAATAACCCACAAGAGGAAATGGAGCTTGACGACTTTAAGCCTTGCTAGGCATCCAAACTAATAGAACAAAGCCAAGGGAGTTTCTCAAAAGCATTAAGTTAACTCAATCCACCAATAATCAGAAGAAAACTGATTATCTTTGATGTGTCTACCATATCTATATACTGGCTGATTCGGTTCATAGTCCAATTGAACTCTATCCGAATTTAGAAAGTCTTAGACCTTCATAACTCATAAACACTTCAATCTAAGACTCCATATCATGTGCTAAAACTACAATGTAAATTACTATGAATATTAAATTCAGTATTGATGTAGGATACCTATGAATTAGGCTCCTACTAGGTGGGTGAATGAAGGGAAAGCTCACAACAATTTAAAGAATCCAAAAAGAATGAATCTTGAAATTGATATGCTGACAATTAAAGAAACAAATCAAGAATTAATGCTCCTCAAGAAAGCATGCAAGAATTAAATAAATCCAATCAAAATTGCTTTTATAACAAAAGAGGAGTAAAGAATTGAAGAAAAGTGAAGAGAAATTGAAGAACTACCAAGAAGATTTCAAAAAGAGCCGAAAATCCCCAAAATTTGGGTTTTTAAATTTGAACCCCTAAAATTTAGGGGACACAAGGGAACACCCATCCACACCCCCTCTTTTAGGTTATAGAATTGTTTTATGAAAGAAAATTAGAGAGAAATTAGGCTTAGAATGGGACGGCTACAAGGGTGGGTTTTTTAGGGTTTAGGGTTCTTGAAATTTGGGAAAAAGTTCAAAAAAAAAGAATTTTATAGTTGGAAATTAGGGAAAATGGTATGGGTGGGTTTAGATGATTACGGAAGGCTTAGATTTGAAAGGAAGGAATTAGTGATGCAATACAATAAAGATGATACCAAAGATGATGGAAAATGATGGCCAAGAATATCAATAAAATTCAAAATGATGTAGTAGAAGCAATAAAAGATTTCTGAAAAATTCTAAAGTAAAAAAAAAAAAAAATAGAGAAGAAGGAAGAAGATAACCTTTTAACCCAAAGGGAAAAAGTTGACCTCCACCACCATCGTTAACTTGGGAGATCCTAAGCCCTTTCCAGGGTTTGTTCTAAGCTTTAACGGACCAAAGAGAGAACTTTTTGAAAATTCAAATATTATTTAGTCATTGTAAAATTATGGGGAGGGGTTGCCTTTAAATAGGCTTACAAACTTAAATAATTAAAAACTTACCAAAATTAGAAACTTCATAAAATCCTTAACTTATTAGCCAAGGTTTCCAAAATATAAAACTAAAAAGTCACTTTCCTAAAATTAAAACAACTAAAACTTAAAACTTTATAAGAAAAACACTATTCCTGTTTTCATTGGCACCCCCTTGGTAATTTGGTCATAACTTTCTCAAATCACATCGGATTTGAGAAATCTTGGTCTTGTTAGAAAGGTAATTGAATAACCTATTTTAAAATACCAAAATCAAGCCAAAAAGGTGATTTTATCCCTCTGAAAAAGTGGGCTAAACACCAAAAATGGGATTACTCTAAAAACACAACCAAAATCTTGGCACTATTGGCCTTATTACATTGACACATAAAATAAACGTCATCTCCTCTATAAAATCCATCCTAAGTCACATAACATTGCATTTTCAATAAATCGCTCCATGCGTAGACCCCACCAAGGCCAAGTGTGGGCCCCACCTTGCTCTAATGTGCACATCAATTAGGTTTTTGGTGAAAGAGATATAAGTAATCAAAGAAAAATGGTTGCTAAAAATTTTCTGGTTTCAAGAAAATCCAAAGAAAAGTGTTCTTGTGGTTTTTGAATCATACTATTATAAGATATATGTAAAAGTTAGTGAAAACAGAATTTTGTAAATCAAAGGATGAAGAAAAGAAGAATAGAAATCAGAAAATTAACAAGATTAGAGAGGAAATAAGGAATAAGGAAAAGAGGAAGGGGCATGGGGAGGAAAAGAAGAGAAAAAAGAGAAATAATGGAGGAAGACTCACCTTACGTGTGAGGGATTCTTGGGAAGGAGTTTCGAATTTTATTCATCAAAATTGTTGTACATAAGTGAATAGATGGTCTTTATAAAGACCTAATTAATAAAATAACAAAGTTGACTAAATTACCCCTATCCAAGGAGTTGTACGACCAACACTAAAAACCCTATAAAACTTAAAAAAAACACTCTAAAAACTTTAAAACTTCTACTAACTCCCATCCCATGGCTCATAAAGGCTTTATTACATAAAATTCCCTAAATTAAACCCAAAAACATAAATAAAACTAGTTCAAATTAAGTGGAAAACAAACTTTCTTCTTGAGAGTCTCTGTGAATCTTGGTTTTGACTTCCAAAGAGAGTATGTCTTCTCAAGCTATTGCTATGCTGCCGCATCAAGTATTTCCTGTAAGTAATAGAACCCAACACCACAAATAGTAGAAAAAAAGAAGTGATTTTACCATAAACACTTCTATCGTGGAGCATTTAAACTAATACACATTGGGTGCTCCATAGTGTTGTATTCCACCCTGTATTTAGGGCTGCAATACTTCAAAAATTGTATATGTTGTTTCTTTTCATTATGGTCATTAACATCTTCGTGATGAGTCTTTCAATCCTATATTCCATGTCAACTATTTTATTTTTATTCATTTATTTATTTTTGAATATCTCGACCATAATCCACAAATCATTCTTCTAAAGTTTCATCTCGTGCCTTTCTTAACATGGTCGTTATAGGTGTAAGAGTAGATCATCTAACTTTTCTGATAGCTTTCTACATTTTACTTTATTCCAGAGTGCGAGCCACCTCAGAAGTTTACAAGAGTATTATATAATTTCTTTGGACCTTTATTAACATTTCCTTATTTTTCAGTCTCTTATTTCTTGTGGTTAGGTGAGCTTATGGAGTGTATCATGAAATCCTCTAAGCAGAATATCATTTGTGGATGTGGCACCACCACCAACTAAAAGCTTACCTATGGCTATCGTAGCACTCAAGGATCGTCCAATGTACTTGTTTTGTGAACTTAGCCTATTTTAGTACTTCTAAGTTCAACTTTTTTGTTATTTGTTTATTAGTATATTTTGTTGCTTCTCTGTATGTTTATAGGGCCATCTACAAATTCTAATCTATATCAAAGCACTTTCTCAATCTACTTTAACATTGTCCACTGCTAACAGTAAACTAACCAACTCTCCCAAAACCTTAAGGTGTTAGGGGAGACATAAATTAATAAACTTCAACACCCCCTTAGGAGGAACATCCTCGAGGAGCCAAAGCCAAACATGAGTCTACACAATGCATACACATGTGCATACCACTACATTCGGGAAAATATTTCCACCGGGATTCGAACTCACGACCTAACCCGACTCTGATACTATGTTAACAGTAAGTTTGTTGACAATTATTAACCAACTCTCCTAAAACCTTAAGGTGTTAGGAGATACACAGATTAATATACATCAACACCCCCTAGGAGGGACACTGTTCTTCCCTGAGAACACACTTGGGGAGCCAGGCATGGGTCCACAATCCGTACACACACAACAATACATCTGGGAAAATACTTCTACTGAGATTCGAACTCACGACCAAACATGTTCTGATACCATGTTGACAGTAAACTAACAAACTCCCCCAAAACCTTAAGGTGTTAGGAGATACATAGATTAATATACTTCAACAAAGTTAACCAACTCCCCCAAAACCTTAAGGTGTTAGGACATACAAGAATTAATATACTTCAACACCCCCCTCAAGAGGAACATTGTTCTCCCATGGGAACACATTCAGGGATCCAGGTGTGAGTCTACACAACGCTTACACATACGCATCCCACTACATCTAGGAAAATCTTACACTGTGATTCAAACTCGTGACCTAACCTAACTCTGATACCATGTTATGTAGAAGTATATAAGTAGGAATAAGGGTATTATTGTAAGAAGGTTAATTACATCATTGTATACGTACCATATACATTTGTTTCATTCTTTTCGTAGTTTTTCTTCTGTTTGTCTTCAGTATCTATACCTCGCAATGTGTCAGAAGCTCTTTCACAACCACATTGGAAAGCTACAATGGAGGAGATGAGAGCACTTGAAAACAACCTTACATGGGAAATGATTGATCTCCCTCAAGGTAAAAAATCCGTTGGTTGTAAGTGGGTGTTCACATTAAAGTATAAGACTAGTGATACAATAAAGAGGTACAAGGCCAAACTTGTTGCAAAAGGTTATACTCAGTTTTATGGAATTAATTACCACTAGGCGTTTGCATTAGTTACCAAGATGAACTCAGTTAAAGTACTCATCTCTATTGTTGACACGCAGAGTTGGCCCCTGTATTAGTTTGATGTAAAAAATATTTTCCTAAATGGTGATTTAGAAGAAGTGTACATGCAACCTCCACTTGGTTTCTAGCACTCTGAAGGTCAAGGAAAGATGTGTAGATCGAGGAAGGCATTATGCAGCTTAAAGCAATCACCTTAGGCTTGGTTTGAGAGGTTCTGACTTGCTATTTTGAAGAATGGGTATACTTAGTGCTAAAGTAACCATACCTTGTTTGTTAAGTGAGTACAAAACAAGCTAACAACATTGATTGTTTATGTTGATGACAAAGTGGTTACTAGTAATGATGAATTTGAAGTGAAGCAATTGAAGATAAAGTTAACATAGGAATTTGAAATTAAAGATTTGGGTTAGCTTAGGTATTTTCTGGGTATTGAAGTTGCAAGGTCAAAGAAAGGTATATTTCTATTCAAGGTTTAAAATCTCGGTGTCGGTGAAAATGTTGATTGGGCCAAAATGAGACATATATCGAAAATGTTAGAAAGAAATATTGTAAAAATCATGGAAACTTGGGAAACATATTCTAATCTAACTGCATAAGCATAGGGGGACAAATAGATTCATTAGGAATAATAGCTTATTTTAATACATAATTATAGCTTATTTTAATACAATTGTATTATAATATTCTTTATAAATGCACATGTATTTATTAGGATATTGGTACATAGTGGTTGGGAAACATATTATAATATAATTGAACAAACATAAGGGAACAAATATATTCTCTTCCTTTTCTTCTCATTCTCTTCCATTTTTTTTATTTTCTTGGGAATTTATCGTTTTTCATATGATTTTTTAGCTTAACAACAAAATGTTGACATTAAGCAATAATACATTGCTATAGGGGAATATTCGCTCAACATGTTGACTAAAAATTGAAGTTTTATAATGTAGCCAATGTTTCGTATTGGTATAAGTAAATGTCATATCGGTCCTGGTAAACATGGACATATCTCGGACGACATATAAAACATTTGATACCATGTTTCTATTTCAAAGGAAGTATGTGTTGGACCTCTTGAAGGAGACAAAAGTGCTTAGTTGTAAGCCGTCTATTATTCCCATTAATCCTAATCACAGGCTTAAGGAAGATCAGGATAATCGTCTAATTGATGCAGGGAGATATCAACACCTTGTGGGGTGTCTCATATATTTGTCACTAACTAGGGTTGACATTGATTATGCAGTTAGTGTCGTTAGCCAGTTTATACATGCCCTTACACTTGCTCACATGGAGGCTATATATAAAATTCTTAGATATCCCAAAGGTTGTACAAGGAAAGGAGTGTTCTATTCTTCTCATGGGCATTGCAAATGGGAGGCAAATACTGATGTTGATTGGGCAAGCTCAGTTACTGAGAGGTGATTTACCTTTTGTTATTGTACTCTTATGGGAAAAAATTTGATTACTTAGCGGAGTAAGAAACAAACAGTAGTTGCAAGATCCAATGTAGAGGTGGAATTCAGGTTCATTGCACATGATGTTTGTGAGATGTTTGTTGAAGTAAATTAATTTGTGTATATCCTAACACCTTAAGGTTTTGAGAGAGTTGGTTAATTCACTATCAACATGGTATCAGAGTAGGTTTGTTCACGAGTTCGAATTCCGGTGAAAGTATTTTCCGATGTAGTGTTGTATGCGTGTATACACGTTGTGTAGACTCGTGTCAGGCTCCCCATGTGTGTTCCCAGGAGAGAACAATGTTCCTCTTAAGGGGGTGTTGAAGTATTAATTTGTGTATCTCCTAACACCTTAAGGTTTTAGGAGAGTTGGTTAATTCATTATCAACAATTTTATGGTTGAAGAGATTACTGACAGAGTTGGGTGTTCTTGTACCTCATCCTATGGCCTTATACTATAATAATAAGGCTGCTATAAGCATTGCACATAACCCAGTACAACATGACAAACCAACAAATATTGAAGTGAATTAACATTTTATAAAGGAACAATTGCAACGTAGGTTGAAGAAATTTATGTCTTGAGGGTATTTTTGTCATACTATCACTACGTATATAGACCATTGTATTGATGTATAAACTCTTAAGAAAAAAATACTATTTCGTAAGGAGAGATTATAGACTCTCATATGATTAACCTCAACTTTCATAGTTATCATTCTCTTTCTCTTTTTTCTGTGCTTTCTCCTCTTTTTCTCCTTGGTTTTTCCATGTTACAAGTCTTACAGAGTTACAGGTGTTTAAGTTGGTATCAAAGCAATGGAGCGAAGATTAGGACGCAATCGTGTTGGTAGGGCAGTGCTGACATCAACGTCTGTATGACTGACGTTAGCAGGCTATACATGTGTAAGAGGTCGAAACCTCTAGGGTTTTGATTGGAATCCCCTCTTGGGATTTTTGGTGATTTTTTCGGAATTTTTTGAAGCTTAGAGATATCTTTTTCTAAGGGTTTTGTGAAGTCTTGAAAAAAACCCCAAATCTGATAAATATGTTAAATCCAATCAGAATTGGAGTTTTTTCTTCTATTATTTTCAAATGGATAAGTCATTTTCCCCTACGGAGTTATTCACAACTTGTTTCATTTGATTTTGTTGATATTTGAAGTGGTGGTGTTGATTTTAGTGGTTACACGTTTAGTCAGACGTTGTGCATGAAAATTTATGTGCAATTTTTTGTTCAAAAATTGATCGTGGCTGCGATGGATCTCTTTGATTAGGTTATTGAAGCTTCTTTAATATTCTTTCTTATAGTTGGAGCTCCGATGTGTGTTCTTGTTGTTTTGGTGCTTATTTGTTAACAATCTGTAGGCTGTGTAGCCGAGTGACCAAGGTGATCTTGAAGCCAGTGTCTTTTTATTGGTGTAGTGGTTGTTTAGACCTGTGTTGGGGTCTATCCTTCTTGTTACAAGTCGTGGGTAGTGGTGTTTCCAGTTCCAAGATATCAGAAGAAAGTTGGAACACAAACCAAACTATGGGAGAATCGATTAACAACGATGCGGTAACTATCTAAATAGTTGGGGATACATCTCAGCCCTAGATAACAACTGTGAAGTTTGATGGTATCAATTATTTCACGTGGTCTAAGTCAGTGTTGATTTATATTCAAGGTAAAGACAGTTAAGAGTATCTGACTAGTGAGATGGAAGTACCTCACCGAACTGATCCTTGCTATAGGAAGTGGAAGATAGAGAATTCAACTGTATTGCGTTGGTTGTTAAATTTGATGAAGCCATAAATTAGTGACCACTTCTTATTCTTAGAAACAACCCATTAGATATGGGATGCCTTAGCCAAGTCGTATTCTCAAATGGGCCACACAACTAAGTTGTATGAGTTGAGACAAAAGATTGTTTAGTTCAAGCAAGGAAATTAGCTACTTGCTATGTATTACTTTTCTTTAAGGAAAATGTGTGATGAGTTGAACCACTATACCACAAGTCGCCTAGCTTGTGTGAAAGATACCATTAAGTATAAAAATCATGTTGAAAGTATTCAAATACTTGAATTCTTTGTAGGACTGAAGCCAGAGTACGAATAGGTGCGGGTTCTACTTCTTGGGAAGGACCCTTTACCTTCCTTAAATGAGGTATATACTTACATACACAGGGAAGAAGGATGCCAGAGAGTGATGAATGTGACTGCCTCATTTGAGAAATCAGCACTAGTTTCTACCTCTACCAGAGGTGGCTGGGGTGGCAATACAAGACGTAGCCTTAGTGGAAGAGTGAATCCCACTTTTGATGATAGAGACTGACTCAAGTGCAAACACTGTGTTAGGTGAAAACATACTAAGAACCAATGTTGGGACCTTCATGGATGACCACAAGATCTCCCTTTACATTCCTCTCAACGAGATGGATCTAATAGTGGTTAGGAAGGAGGCCGGTTTAGTACTAGTTGATTTAATGCTCTTTCAGTGACTAGTACGCCGACAATGATAACAACTCCACTTCCTCTAGATTCTATGCTTTCTGGTTCTTCATATGGGGGCTTGTCTAGAGATGAGATTAAGGCATTTAGACGCTTTGTTTTCCAATTGGACAATCCTTCTAATGCTCTTTGTCATCTTTTGCATATTCAGGTATATCTACATCTGCCTCTGTCTCCAATCCATGAGCTTCTGGATTATTGATTCAGGGGCCTCCCACCATATGACCGGTATGTCATCCTTCTTTACATCTTATTTATTTATTTATTTTTTGATAAACAAGTGGGTTAGTGGTTAGTAATTAATAGGTGAAGACGAGTTTAGAACCCAGGTCTGTGGTATGAACCCCTACAAACTTTACTAACCTAACAAGCTGGCATCTTCAATAATCCAAAAGCTCTATGGATTGGAGATGTAAAGGATAATGTTTGAATTTTAAACGGTTCCCTTTCTTCTATAGCAAGATAGAGGGATATTCCTATTACCCTTTATCTACGTTTGTCATCTGTGTTACATTTTCATAAGTTCATTCTTAATTTGTTGTCCATTAGCCATATTACAAAAGAGCTTAACTAATTATCGAAAAAAAAAAGAAGAGCTTAACTGTTGTGTTATCTTTTTTCCATCTCATTATGTGTTTTAGGACATGGTGACGAAGCGGACAATTAGTTTAGGGCATGAAAAGTATGGTCTGTACCTTTTGCAATTTAGTTTGCCAATAGTTACACCGGCAATAAAGAGGGACATTTCTACTTCCAGATCAGATGCGTTGTTCACCTGGCATCGCTATTTAGGTCATTTGTCTTTCTTTGTGTTGAAGAAAATGTTTTCTCAATTTTCTTGTTCTACATGTAATTTCTTTTGTGAACCATGCCAGTTGCTTAACCTTTATAGGGCTGTTTATCCTCTTAGTAATAATAATATAAGTTCTGTTCCTTTTTCTCTTGTGCATTTTATGTAAAAGTGTAAGGGTATAAGAGTCTAGGTATTATTATATATATACCTTATAGATACTATATACGGTATACTATAAAAATAAAACATATAAATAATATTTTAAGTGGTGTAGAGACAACTACACTATGATTATTCCAATCTCTCTCTTTTTCTTCTTCTTTTTTCTTTCTTCACTTGTTTTCAATTGCAGCTAAATCAACTTCTCCAACTTGGTATCAAAGCAATCTAGAGTAGATCAGGCCATACAAATGAAGAAAACGAGCAAAAACCCCTGCTGACGTCAGTGTCCATAGGCTGACGTTAGCAAGCTATACACGCGTCAAGGGTGGCCGGAGGTCGAGGCTTACAGATCCTGAACCGTGGTGATTTATAAGAATTTGTGGTGATTTTTCCAGATTTTTTTGAAGCTTCTAAGTGTGTTTTCAAGGGGGTTTTTTCCTACAACTCAAAAACCCTCGTCTTGTGAAGTTTTTGTGATCTTGCTCACTTGGAGAGTTGTTGTTTCGATTGTTCAAGAAGGAGTCACTGTTTTTCAATAGAAACCTTTAGGGACAAGTCCCAAGTGATTTGGTTGAGGATTGAGAGAGGTCCTTCGATTTCAAGGTCTCTCAGTTACGGCTAGACACAGTAATGACTCATCCTCTTCAACAACCCATGCTCTTCAGCCCTAAACACTCAGATTTGGTTCGGAATAGTGATCATGAAGTTTTGATCTCGTTGCAAGAGACCCTCTACAACTCATGTCCCCTTGTGTACCATCACATATTGGCTCTCTAATTGTAGTAGTTATGCTATTTTTGAGGCAAGAACATATGTATGAACTGTGGATTTTGTGATTGATTATGTGTTTGGTTTATGTAAAATCGTGACACTAGAGTATTGTATGGTGTTCGGAAATTGATCTCTATGTGACCAAATCAACAAAGAAGATCAAAATTATGGCCTATGTATTGATTGTGTTTGTTAGAAGTCAAGTTGTTAAGTATACAAAATGTTTGAAAAGAGTTAGATCTCTTCGAAAACAAAGTGGTGTTTTGGTGGTATGTATAGTGAAAAAGATAGATCGATATGTGAACACTGTGAACGTAGTCGTCACACCAAGAGTACATGCTGGGATCTCCATGGCCATCATCCAAATTCCCAGGCTCAGACGAGTACTGTTTCTAGAGACATTTATCGTAGCCAGTTCGCCAGTAGCCAATTCACATCCATTGCAACTGATGTGTTGTTATCTCGTGAGGAAGTTGAGGTATTTTGTCGTTTTATAACCCAACTAGATCCTCCTATAGCTACCATCTCCTTGGTTGAGCATTCAGGTACATCTATGTCTGCATTTAATGCATCAATTTCTACTACATCTAGCTCCTGGGTTATTGATTCTGGAACATCACATCATATGACTGGTATGTCATCCCTTTTTTCGTTTTTTCAAATATGTTCAAAGAAAATGATAAGATTCGTATAGCTGGATCATACTCCTTTATTACTGGTAAATGTGACATTTGTTGTTGGTCCTTTATAATAGTCTTCTGTTTTTCATGTTCCCAATTTTTTCCTTAATCTTCTGTCTATTGGTTATATTACAAAGTCTCTTAATTGTAGTGCCACTTTCTTTCTCATCTATTGTGTGTTTTAGGACTTGGAGATAGGGAAGACTATTGGCAGGGGCTTTGAGAAAGATGGTATGTACTTATTAGATACTCCATCTGCAGTTGCTTCACCTGTTCAGTATGTTACATCACCACAGAAGAACTTGAATAAGATTAGTTTTAAAGATTTGTTACAATGGCCTAACAGACTCGGCTACCCCTCGTTTTCATTACTTGAACAATTGTTCCCTTAGTCAGGTTCTCCTCATTCTCAATTATGTTGTAAATCTTGTAAACTAGCGAAGCATTATCGCTTAATTTATCTTATTGGGCATACAAGAAGTTCATCCCTTTTTGATCTAGTGCATTCTGATGTATGGGGACCATCCCCTATGGTGTCTTTGTTTGGTTTCCATTATTTCATTATATTCATTGATGATTATAATAGAGCCACTTGCGTGTATTTGTTGAAAGCTAAAAGTGATGTGTTCTCTACAGTAAAGTCATTCATTCATATGGTATCTAGCCAATTTGATGCTAAAGTTTGTGTTTTTCAATCAGATTATGGAGGTGAGTATTTATCTGGGGGTTTTACTTCCTTCTTCAATGAGTCTAGTATAATTCATCAAACTACATGCCCTGGCACCCTAGAACAAAATGGGATTGCTGAACGGAAAAATCGTCATTTGCTTGAAATTGCTCGTGCACTCATGTTTACCATGAATG
>JAOXJP010010148.1:0-17850 GCA_025762735.1 Platanus orientalis | reverse complement strand
GGTCAAGGCCACTCAGAGGGGAGGATCAACTCACTTTTTGAGATGTACATCACCTCCAAAAAATGAATTGATCTGAGATGATATTTTGCTTGAAATCATCTGCGACACCCCCCCTCAAGGGCCACTCATAGGGGGATCAACTCACTTTTTGAGATGTCACATCACCTCTAAAAAGTGAATTGATCCCCCTCCTCTGAGTGGCCCTTGATAGGGGGTGGCCCAGATGATATCAGCCCCCCTGACTTAGCCATATGTATAGTGAACTAGCCATGTCAGCCCAGTGGCCAACCATGTGATGTTGGGTGATTATCTGTTTTTCTTCCTGCAATTTTGGAAAGATAGGAAGCGATTCTGCCAAACGTTAAGGGTGTGTTTGGATTTAGAGAATTGGAAGAGTGGAAATGGAATTGGGGTACTCAAATCCATTTCCGTCGTTTGGGACCGATTTTAAACTACGGAAATGGATTTAGGTTAAATCCCCAAGGAAATAGAATGAAGAATTGAAGCCCCAATCAATGGAATTGAAATAACAACCTAGACACTAGACGCTGTTATTTCCAATTCCTTATAAAACAGCGTGTGATTAAATTACCAGATAATGAGATAAAATTAACTAATGGCCAATTCAGTTTTTGATGATGTTTAATTACTCTTTAGCCCTAAGTCAATTATATGATAAAATAGGAAGCCTAATCCCATCGTACTGGTTCTGACAATCAGCACCTAAAGGTTCTCAATGGTATCGACACCTTCAAAAAAGAATGTGGCAATGACACCATATCAAAAAGACGACGCAGCATGAGTTTTTCATTCATTAATCTCTAAAACATCATCTCAATACTCAATGCAAAATAAATCTTGGGGATGCCAAGTTGCTAAATTGGTGAAATCTTGGATGTTCATATCACAGACCTGATTCAAAGCCCATCTTCACCTCCCAAACATTTGTGAAGTTTCTATACAGATTCTCCAAAATAGAGAAGAAGAAATAGGGGGAGAAGAAAATCGGGAATATTAATAGTGCTTAGAGATAGAGAACAATTACTAAATCGGTAAATATGGAATAGGAAAGAGAACAAAGATGGATTTAGGAAAGGGAATTGGATAGAGAGAGAAATACATGGGTTAGGGGTACAAAAGGAAAATTTTAAATTATTAACTATTTCATTCTTTCCAATTTTAATCATTAAAAACCGACATGGCCACTAAATAATTTTACCTCGTTATTTGGCAATTTTGCCAAAATATTGAACCGATTTGAGAAAATTCCCAAATATAAATTGTTTCCAAGTGGCAAAAAAAATAAGATTTATTCGTCCAAACTCATTCTCTTTTTTCAACGAATGAGTTTTCCTATAAAAAAATGGATGAGATATGGTTGGTTTTTGTGTAGCTGATTTTTTTATTCTTATTTTTTTTGTTCGACTATTTTTTGGTGCAATTGGCCGAACCCAAGTTTTGCAAGCTGTTGTTTATTTCAGCATCTGGATTTTTCCCTTGGTTGAAGGAAGTATGCAGCACCAATTCAGTTTCTGGGATTTCTAACAGTGAGCTTTGGCTCACTCGTACCTTGAAAGAGAACTAGGTGGTGCCACATACCCATTTAATTAAGAATAGTAGATCAATTTTTTTTTTTTTTTTTTTATGAAAAATGAAAAACGTCTTAGATGGCTTAGTTGTTGTTCTATGGATAGATGGTTTGTGGATATTTTTTAAAATTTCAATTATATGGGTCCCTTTAAGAAAAGTCACAACTCTTAAAAAGAGTCATGTCTTATCAAATAACAATCATAAGAGTTGTGTCCCTATAGGGTGCCTTAGGTATCTACAGACACAACTCCTTATCTGATACCCGGTTCTAGATAGAAGTGATAGAAATGATGGCAAAGAGACTATTCTCAAACCCGTTTTGGGAACTATAGAATACAAGCACATAATAAAGAAATCGATGGCCCATTCTGCTGCAAGAAGTTGTTGCAACTCTAATACCAAATTGATACCAGAAAAAAAAAATAAAAGAGAACCAAGTGGAGGCTTCCACAAAAGGTACTATTCAAAGATTATTAAAAAAATCCATCAAGAACACACACACACACACACACACAAATAGATAAGCTCACCACCTTAAAGAATCCACCTAAGAGATATAGAGCAAAGATAAATACACTTACCACTTAAGGAAGCCACCAAAAAGATATAGATATCAACACTCTAAGAAAACCACCAAGAGATATAGAGCTAACTCACCACCAAACAGAATCCACCGGATAGGTAAGAGTTATAAAAGAAATCCTTCTTAAAAGACAAAGGATGTGACTCAGTTATTGTAAAATCCTTTTCATAGGTTATTTGATCACATAATGGAAAGTAAATCGGCTTGTGATATTTAGAATACCTTCGATAGGTTCTATAAAAAGAATGTAACTCGATTACAACTATAAGAGAATGAGTAAGAAAATTTAATTCAAACTGATTTATCTATTTCTTATTTTCTTTTAGAGATCAAGAACCTATGTTTGGAGATTTCTCTTCTTGATTTGGAAGAACCTATATTTGCGGCAAATGACTAGATATTCTATTTTTAAAAGTGATGGAAATGATCTTTTTTTAAGTAAGAAGAAAAAATAAAAGACAAAGGGAAAGCCTTAAAAAATATGAAAAATCAAGTGAAACTTCTAGTAAACATGGAAATGATGGAGAGTATTCCAAATAGGGGGATGGAATAAAAAAAAGGTATCAAATTAGACATATAAGAAAGAATTTTCATGTTAAATTAAAAAGTGGAAATGTAGTAGAATGAAATTAAACCTAAAGGTGATGAGGAGTGGGGAAATTGTTTTATTGTAAGAACTACCACAATTGATGCTTTGACATCAATTAATTTTGAGAATGATTGGATCATTGATTCGAGTTCCTGACACCATCTTATCCGCAATGAGTCCAAATTCTCAAGCTTTCGAGACTACAAAGATAATGATGTTATTATTATGACAGATAACTCTATTCATCTCATGGAGAATGAAGGCATCATCACTACAATGGCAATGGAGATAATTGCATCACACTTAATAGTGTATTTCAAGTACTTGGTATAAAGAATAATCTTTTCTTGGTTAAAAATGTCAATGATTCGGGTCACTACATCTTGTTCGGGTGATGATAATAACTGGTAACTGTTGTGTTTTATAAGCTCCTTAATGCAATCAACAACATAAAGGAATCCATTCCCACCAAAATAACAAAAGTTTCCGGTGTGTAGCCACCCCTCTGTGTCAATCACCGCAGTCATTGTAGCACCCTACACATGTTCGCACATATCTTTCACACATATCTTATTTATACTGTACACGCATAATATATATATATATATATATATATATATATATATATATATATATTCCGCACACTTTTAGAACTATTTAAATGCACATATATTGATCTGTAAATTGACACAACTTTAGAGAGATACTAACAAAAATGTAAAAAGAATCTATGAGCAAACTTTATGTCATTGGATAGGCATGAAAGTCTAAAGTCCAACGAAACATATGGTGAACGAAACGAACCCCAAAAGAAAAAGATACAAGTATTTAGTGAGCAAGGGTCAAAACGAAAAAAGAAATCAGAATTATTAGCTCCTACCCGATTGATCGAGGGGTTACCCGATCAATTAGCCAGGAAGCCCAATTGATCAAGCACCTCCCGATCAATCAACATGTTTAGAGCATAATAGAAAGTCACGAAAATGCGACTCTCCAACTTTAGGGGGTTTCTAAATGTTGTGGGACTCTCTTTGGGTTTATAAATTAGATAAGTTTTGATCTAATTTGTCTTAGAAACATTAGAGAAAAGATCAAGAGAAAAAAGAAGAGAAAAGAAGAGAAAAAACTAGGTTTTGTAAGAGTCTGGGATTTTCTGAAGAACAAAAGCTTAGGAACGATTTTTCACAAGATGTGAGAACACATGTAAAATATCTTTGTTTTCATTCTTATGTTCATAGATTTTTGTTATTCCATTATTTTGAATTCATTTTTTAAGGGATTTCAAATTGTTTTCATTGGTTTTTGATTTACCAAAAGTCTTTAGAACATGATTTTTGAAAAAAAAAATTGTTTGTAAGAACACATATAAAATATTGTTTCATTTTCATTCTTTAGGTTCTTAGAACTTGACTGATTCTATTTTACAAAATTTTTTGATCGTTTTGTTTTGGATTTGAATCATTTTAAGTTCTTAAAAGCTTGTTTTATAAAGGAAAATTTGTTTTGTAAGAATATATGCAAACTATTTTTTTTTTTTATAATTCTTAGGTTCTTGGATCTCTATTATTACATTTTTTAAATGATTTCAATCGTTTTATTTCAATTTTTGAATGATTTTAAAGCCAAGAACTATTGTTTTCAAAGAGGATTTTTGGGTTTTTAAGAACATATAAATACCATGTTTAGTTTTGAAAATATCCTAGTTTTAGAATGTTTTGATTTCTGTTCTACAAGGTATCACAATCATTTTGCTTCAAGTTTTAATTTGTTCAAGGTTTGAAATCATTGATTTGAAAATATGGTTTTCTGTTTTCCAATAACACAAGTTATCTTAGTTTTGGATTTTTGATCTCTTAGGATCTTATAGACAATCTTCCTTGTTTTGTAAGATCCCTAAGTGTTTTGAATATTTGTATGTTATGGTGTTATTTTCTAGATGTTATACACTGTTATTGGTTATTATTTTTTATTCTAAGCCATCCTTTGTCATCAAAGGAGATATATGATAATACCCATCACACCTGGTTTATGGTGTAAACTATTCTGGCTCTTCTCACCAGAAATTAAATGGTGTGTTTGGCTTTTCTCACTAGAGATTAAATGGTGTGTCTGACTCTTCTCACCGAATATTAAATGATGTGTCTAGACATTCTCATCAAGGATTAAATGATGTGTTTAGCCCTTTTCATTAGGGATGAAAATGGTGTAATTGTTATCTGCATTGGCTTATACATCTTATTTATATGTTATGTTCTATTCAATTTCGTTATATGTATTTGTTCTTTAATTGCTTTGTTTCATTTTAGGCCATTCGTATGTATTTGTTTTGGTTGTTTTCATTTCAATATATGTTTTATCATTATTATATGTTTAGACTGTTCAGTTCCATATTTTGTTAAAAGTATGAAACTATCTATTTTGTTTTCTAATTCATGCTAAGTTTTGATCCAATGCTTCTTTAGTTTATTATTTTCTTAGTGTGTTTGTCAAGCTTACCCCAATTTGAGACCACAGATGATGATGAGGTACTAGCATAGCAAATCAGATAGGCAGGATTGAAGAGTTAGACAGATTTTGATTATGCTATAAGACATTGATTTCAGTTCTAGCTTTATTTATTTTAGTTTAAATTCAAACGATGTAATAAATTAGTGGATTTCAGTAGTTAGATTTGATATTTGATTTTTAGTTCATGGTTTAGTTTATGTTAGACTGTTGACTATTTCATTGGGAATATCAAAGTATATTTATGGATTGTCTTTCAGGATTATGGAATATGGGATTTTTATACAGGTTAGACTTATGAGATGTGAATGGTTGTGGTTTTAAATATACAATTCCACTGTGTATGAAAGAGAAAGAATAAACGAAAAATTTATAAGCAATACATAGGATATGGATGAATGATGTAATGTCATGTGTCAAAATTTGTTTTTCTACTGGTATGGGTTTAGGGCACAACAGTCATGGCTTCGTTGTAGCCCAAAACATTATCGTTTCTATATTCTATATATAAAGAGTAGTGTGCACGATTCTGTAAACAAGTATTTATTTCATGCAAATAAAATATTTAAAATAAATTGAAAATAATGACTTACTTAACAATAAATCAGACCCGAAATTGATTAAGGCTAGTGTTTGACACTATGTCTTTAAGACAAACTTCACCCCTCGCAATGGTGCTTACAAACTCTTCAGGCGTATGCCTCTCAGGATACAATGATCTATACACATAGAAGAAGCATTGCAATCTGTGTGTTTAGCGAATCAAACTTGTGTTGTTCTCTCTCTTTCTCTCTTACGACACGCTATAATGCTCTCTATATGCCTAATTTCAAACATCTTCTATGATGCCTAAAATAGCATACTACGAATTTTGGATTTAAAATTAAGTCAATAAAATGGAGGAATGATTTATTTATAGACTATTCATGTCTATTCAGAACAGGCATAGAGACAACTCTTAGTGTTCGAATAGACACGAAATCAAAATGATGCATTTTTGTAGCCACATTCATGTCTGTTCAAAATAGGCAAGGTATTAAAAGGTGAGATTTAATAGTCACATTCATGTTTGTATAAAGAGACATGTGCTAAAAGGGGTGATTTAATAGCCACATTTGTGACTATTCTGTCCAAACAATCATGAATGGTAAAACTATAAAACTGCGCAAATAGGCATACCCTTTCACCAGTTTTACTAGTGTTCAACTAGGCACCTTTAGAGATAATTTATCATTCACCCATTAATAGTTTTGAGCAACCAATCATACGGTGTTATTCTCCTCATTAAGGTGAACACGAACTCATGTGTGCCCACCTCAAATGACTTGTGGTTCCACTTTTATTTTGGCTCAAATATGCCCAAGCAATCAAATTTAAATTTGGGCACAATAAAAATCTGGGCACTTTTCAAAACCATTTTCAATAATTCCCTATATGAATGAAATTGGCTTATTATAATGTAAATGAATATGCAAATACAGACATAGAGAGACAATACTTTTGAAAATTTGTTGTATAGGGACAGGTTGCTTGTGACTTTGAACCTTCCTATGTGAAAGACTATCAGATTTACTAGCTAATTAGTGAACACAATGTCTTGAACTATTTAAAGGGCAGCTTGGCCCAACGGTAAGGTTTACCGTAAGCGTCCCTGGTGGCATAGGTTCGAGTCACAGAAACAGCCTCTCCAGAAATGGGGGTAAGGCTGCGTACATATTGCCCTCCCTAAACCCCACGTTAGCAGGAGCCTCGTGCACTAGGTCGCCCTTTTTTAATGTCTTGAACTATTTAGTTGTTTGTGTAAACCAAGACAATAGAATTTACATAACTTCTTTCCGAACAGTTGATTTTCATGATTGTGTTCATTTTGTCCCTGAACATTGCCTTGTCTCATGAGTGTTTTAGAGAATTTGGCCTTACAATTCTCATTTGAAGCGGCCCCTTTACACTCACATAGGTAATTCTTGTAAAAAGTATTTTGTCATATTCCACTTGAATTTTCAAGGTATAAGAATTATGAAAAGCATAGTTTACCTTGATCTTCGTTGCAGGTATCACTATTTCATCATAAGAGTGGGTAGGAGAAGTTTTTTCTATAGTGATTGTAGTAATACTATTAAGTCAACACAAAATTCGGTTGTCCCTTTGAACCTAGATCTTGGTATTTCTAGTCAACTAGGTAGGGTTGCCATCATGGCAACTTTTCAAATATAGGCTTTAAACCCATTCCCCTTGATAAGCAGCTTATTTGATCTCTTCTCAACCTTTATTTACCAAATCCGCAATATCATCTTCTTTATGGAAATAGTTCTATGTGAGATCAACTACTTTATGGTATTGTATCTTCGACAAATATGTCGAGACTTACCATGTCACACACACTTGTCACATTCATTAATTCTCAACCCATTTGACATAATTTTATTATCAAAATTTGCATGCCTCTTTTAAGTCTTATTTTAGACATTTAATGATAAGGACCACCACCTTACTATGCACCCCCACACTTTTAAGAATTTTCAGAAAGGTTTTCGACATTTTCATAATTCAAGTGTTCTTTTACTTTCCTTATGAGGCATCTCGTTGTGAATATAATTTGTGGTAAGTTCTTGATTCCCCCTTCCCAAATTCTGAGATAAACCAAAACATAACATTCATAATTTTCTTTAAGGTTATATTTTTCCGTTTAACAATTATGTTTTGCTTATATCCCTAGTAAAACTCTTTACTCAAGGGATCATCCAAGTTACTACTTGACCATACAACCAATAACTCATGAATTGAGTAATCCCACCATATAGCCATGTCAATTTCTCCAAATTTTTCATTTTATATTTTATGGTAATCCTATGATAGTGTAGATTTACGATCATAATGCAAAGATATTAGTGGCATTGGCCCAAGCCAACTTAGAATTTTTTCCAAATTAAATTCTACAACCACTTTGTTTCTTTGCTTCTAGTTACAAATACCATAAATTCATGCTCTTTATTTTAAAGTGTATTATCTAAGTCTATTTCTTAGACCTCCAAGAAATTGCAACTCCTCCAAGAGTGTATATTCAAATACTAATGGGTTTCAAATCCTCTGAAAAGGATACCCAAAAATCAATACATAGTTTTCTTCAAGTATTTATATACTTGGTTAATAATATTCTTATGCATGTAATTAAATTTGCAAGTAAACCTACTTAAAACCTAATATAACATGTTTGATCTTATATAACATGGCATACATAACATAAACAGTAATAGCATAGTCTACAACAATCATAACTAGTCACTGTACTTTATCCAATCACCCTACTCGATAATGGTAACATTTATTTGCTCTCATGCACATACATAAATGTGTACAATGCCATGTAGATGCTTTTATAAAATAAGATATTTCTAAATGCGATATCAAATAAAAAATAAATTTTGTTGATATTTGATGATCCTTTTATAGTTTATCACCCTCACATCTCAAACATTCAATAAAATATTCAATCTCAGAACATATCTCATATAAAGCATAATCTCATAATTTTCTCTAAATTTGCTAACTCATTAACCATATGAAGGGTATATTAATCTACTAAATCCACAAGATAGTAGAGATATTTAATCAAGATAAAAACCATTATGTTTACAAAATACTTCTTACCTTCATAGGTGTGTCAAACATCTTGGTGTAAGCCTTATTCACATCGAAATGTTATTTATGGTGGGTAAGATCATTAATGATCACAAATCCAATGGTCTATGCATCGCAATCACATTTATAGATTATGTCTATCTCTATGTGAATGTTTTTATTTATTTATCCAATGGCAATAGAATTTTATTCCTCCCAATAAACAATCAAATCCATAAAATATCATTTATTATATTTTAAAAGTCCACCCAAAAATTGATCATTTTATATTTCTAACAAAACATATGATAAAAATGTAATTTACCATATCAACTTAATTAATTTTAAATCCATGACATCACTTGAATGGTGCCTATATAATAATTAAATATTCAAAATCAATTCATGAATTTAATCAATCATGCATTCTTGCATTTGGTTTAAGTATCAAAAATTGGTAACCCACATATTTGTCAAGAATTTTAGAAACTATAAAGATAAATAAAGTAACTTATCTATTTTGAATTTTGATGCAATGGAACTCTTTCCATATTTATTTATTGTGTTTGAATCACTCCATCTTTTAGTGTATTTAGATTCTTCATGATTTTGCACCCTCGTCAACAATCGGACGATTTATATGAAATAAAATAGAAAAACATTCACAAAACACAGGAAAAATAGAATATAACAAAAATAAGAACTCTGTCTTAAGATTATTGGACTATATTCCATGTATACAGTATTTTGTGAACAAGTAATATTTATTTCATATAAATAAAATACTAAAAATTATATGAAAAGAACCACTTACTTGACTGGATAAATTGACACTAAATCATACCTAAAATTGATCAAAGCTAGTGTTTGACACTATGTCCTTAAAAGAGATTTCACCTCTCGCATTGGTGCTTACAATCATCATGGATGTCTGCCTCCTAGGATACAATGATCTATACACATAGAAGAAGCACTACAATCTATGTACCTGACGAATCAAACTTGTGTTGTACTCTCTCTCTTAAAACACGAACACGTTATCATGATCTCTATATGCCTAATTCGGACATCCTCTATGATGTCTAATAAGGAACACACTACAAATTTTGAATTTGGAATTGGATAATTGAATAGTTAAATAAAATGAAGAACAAACGTTTATTTATAAACTTGTTCATGCTTGTTCGAAATAGGCATAAGGACACAACCTTTGGTGTTCGAACATGCACGAATGCAAAAAGTTGCAATTTAGTAGCCACCTACATGTTCATACGGAACAAACATGTGTCAAAGGAGATGATTTAATATGAACCTACATGTCTATACAGAACAAATATGTGTCAATAGGTGTGATTTAATAGCCACATGTGTGTTTCTTCGATTATAACAATCACCAAGAGTATAACTATAAAATCCGTACGAATAGACACACCCCCATAAAGACAAAACTGTAAAGACATGTCCCCACAAGTATAACTAAATCTAGGAGAGAGAAAAAAGAAAAAATAGTAATACAAATATTATTTTATTTTATTTTCTTATTGACCCAACCCGGCCTGTCACGCATGTGTGTTTGTTTAAATATAGGCCTGACCCATGTTGACTAGGTCCTTCTCCATCCACAAAACAGTGGTGCCCCTTGGGGCCCAAAATTAGGTTCAACATTAGTATATATGAACACACAAAGTTTTATGGTCTAGTCTATGGGGGACTACTCAAATTCCACACCTTTACCGGTTTTACTAGTGATCAACTAAGCACTTTTGGAGACAATTTCTCATTCACCCATTAATGGTTTTGAGCATCCAACTATACAACATTGTTATTCTCATTGAGGTGAACATGAACCCATGTGAACCCGCCTTAAACAACTTGTGGGTCCCACTTTTATTTTGGCTCAAACATGCCTATCCAGTCAGATTTTGAATCTGGGCACAGTAAATCTAGGTTGTTTAAATTGGCTTACTAAAATGCATATGCAGACACTAAGAGAAAGTGTTTTTGGAAAGTTAATGTATAGGGAAAGGTAACTTGTGGCTTTGAACGTTCCTTTGTGGAAGACTATCGGATTTACTAGCTAACCAGTGAACATGATGTCTTGAACTGTTCAACCATTTGTGTAAACCAAGACAATAGAATTCACAAAACTCCTTTCCGAACACAATTTGACTATCATGATTGTATTCACTTTAGCCCTGAACATCATCTGGTCTCTTGAGTGTTTTAGAGAATTCAGCCTTATAATTCTCATTTGAAGATGCTCCTTTACACTCACATAGGTAATTCTTATTAAGAGTATCCTACCATACTTCACTTGGATTTTGAATGTCTATAGAATTATTAAAAGCATAGCTTACCCTGATCTTCGCTACAGGTATCACTATTTTACTAAAAGAGGGTCACTAGATTGAGATTGCTTTTCAACCTGATTTAGTTTGTGCTAAAAAGTATAATCCCATATCTAAATTGTGAATTGGATGTAAAAAAAGGGGCTCAAATACTATAATCATGTGTTAAAATGTGAGGGTAATTTAATCTTTTGAACTATAAAATATAAACTATTTCATTATATTATTTATTTTCTTCTTCACTCTAACAGTGAATAACGAGATGATGTTGGATAGTAAAGGAGAACAATAACCAAAGTGAGTTTTGTGGTCTGGATTTTGAATGAATACAAGGAAGATAGTTAAGGAGAGAAGATAATAATGGGAAATCGAAAGTTTTGATCAAAAGGGAATTCCCTGGAAACCTGGTGATCTTGAGCTATTTTATCATCAACTAGTTTTTCGGATTTATCATGGGTAGGTTAGAAGCATCAATTGGGAACTACAAGCTTAAATTTCATGGTATTTTTACATTCAAGGTGGGTACCAAGTTAATTTTTGCGATTAGGTATTCATAGATTTTAAGTAAAGACTAATTTTTTGATCTTAATGCATTGGTTTGAGAAACCCTAGACCCTAAAGATTTCCTCTTATTTTTCTCTTTATTAGCTTCAAAAACCTAAAAGCCCTCTTAGTCTTGCTGGTCAAGTTTTGATTCCTTGGCTTTCTCTCTCTTTATATATACCTCCTATTGCTCTTTAGTTATCATTGCCACTTGTCTAGGTGTAAAACAACCCGATTTACCTAGTACGTGTGGGAAAAAAATTGCTCCTACTTAGAAAACCCTGGTTTTATCCAGCTCAAAGCTGGTGAAGACATGTAGTTGCATTGAAAAAAACAATTATATGCCTATAACTACTGCATATTTTTTAAATACCACTATACCAACATGTTGTAGGAGTAACTTAAGAGTGTCAAAATTTTGGGTCTCCTTTCAATTGGAATTGATAATTATATGTGCTTATAGGTTTGTACTGGAAATGTTTTCCTCCATTAATAAGGTTTTCTCCCAAGAAACTCAAATGAGAAGCCTCGTGTACTGCTGGTTCATTTTAAAACTACAAGCTTGGTGCCTAGTTACTAGGTGTTAAAACAATAAATATCTCCAAGGAAGTTTGCAACATCAAGTTTGTTCGAATTCTAATTTAGCTTGATTAGATTTGTAAAAAGCTCATTACATGAGCAGTATTATTCCCATTTTTTGAAGAATTGTAGGCTCTATAATGACTTGGATTTTGCTGCTAGTTTGACTATCAATGTGAAAAAAAACTGCATAGTAAACCTTTTAAAGAGGTTTGTCAGACAAGGAAATACTGACATTACAATTATTTGGGGTCTTTGGATATGTTTAAATCCAATGAGATATGCATTTTATATGATGACCTAGAGTTAAAAGACATCCCTCTATCAGGCTATTAAAAAGTCTTAGAACATTGGAAGAAAACCCTTGCACTGTTTTAAAGAGAACGACAAGGGTGAGATAGAGAGAATAACAAGGTTCTACACTAATAATATGGAGGTGTAACTTAAAAGAGAACTAAAATTTACAACCACTTTGACGCATCCCGGATGCAGAATGGATGGCATGAACGATGAGAGGGAGAGGCAACAGGTGAAATCAGAGGGTTTTAGTGCTAGGATCGCAAGCATAAACAACTACAATGAGTTAGGGCCCCTTCAAAGGAATGCATACACCCAAAACTACAAAGAGTTGAGGGCCCATTATTGTGTTTGCTAAAGACATGATAAGAGTTGCAAAAGAAGAAAATGAAATTTGCTAAAGGGAACCAAGGAGATATCGCTATTAGACGGTAAATCTTCACGTCAAGAACACCCACAACTTATGGTCTTCTTACACCAAAGAGAGCCACCAAGAAGATAAAAAGTTTATATATATTTTGAAAAAGGTTTCATTACATACACAAGATGCCCCTTATATAAAGAATGAGGGGAGAAATTCTCTATAAAACCCACTAACTTGAGTATTAAATGTTTTCCATAAAAAACAAAATAAAATATTTCCTAAAAAGCTAAAAAGTATAAAAGAGACATTTCCTATGAAACCAACCCCTCTTTCCAACATTTCTTCTAGTTCCAAGATAACCAAGTCAAGACCTTCTAGAAGAGCAACAAAAAACTAGATGCTCTTAAAAACATTCCCACCAAACTCCACTAAGGATTGTTGCATGAATTGACCTGACCCATGAACCAAATCCGGTCCAAAAGGCCAACCACCAATCTGATTCAAGCCAAATCAAGCCTAAGGCTTGGGCTTCTTCTTCCGGTCCACTTGCTACATGTAAGCTAGTGCGATCCAACCTGCATCACACTTGAATCACCTCAAAAAACCTAGCAGCTTGAACCATATTTAAGACCAATCACTAGTTTTAAATAGATGTTAGTTCACAAAATTTGCAATCTGAATTTGATTTGCTAAGTAACTTTGGATGATATTGGTTCTTTGAAATCTCTATCTACTTTCTTTCTCTACTACTCTCCCGTGTGTTACATATTGGAGATCTACGATGTGGATTTTTCATTGATGCTCTTGTAGTTCGGTGGACTGAAGTGCATGGTTTCATTTTGATGGTGTGGGTTCAAGAGACATTGTTTTGTTCTAGTGATTCTTCCACTCAAGTATTCATTTCAAATAAACCATCGAATCCTATGTTTAATGATTCAAGAAACGCCAACAAAATTCTAAAGAAGTGTGGGAATTAAGTCATCACTTTTAGTTCTAAATTGCCAATTAACATAAATTTTAACTTAATTCACAAATTACATATCTCAAATCCATGCAACTTGCAATATGAAAATACTAAATCAATTTTTTTTAAGAGATATTCCTTTCCTTTTACCATCCCACATTGGGAAATTGATTGAATTTTAAGGATCATTTGATTACATCTTATGGCTCAAAGATCTCTTAGGTGGGTAATCTATTGAAGAGTATGTGTGTGTGTATTTGTGTGCATGCATGATAATGAAAATTTTGTTTCTTAAACATGAAAAACTAATGGAATGCACAACTCACTTTTCCTCCCAAAATTAATTAAATTATTTTCATAACAAGACAAAAATCTATGTACTTTTAGAAAGAAAAATATTTCTAGATCACAAAAATTTCTAAAAAATAAAAAATCATTCAAAATATAAGATATATTATCAATTCATAAGTTTCACTTTTATGCAAATGTATCCCTCAAACATATGATTTGAACCAATGGACTCTTTGTTGTGCAAATCATAACCATATTCATTAACAACTCATATCATCTTAGTTGGTCTCTTTTTTTTTTTTTTTTTGACAAATTCAATGATGTCCATTTCTACCTTTTTAGATGATTTGTGTACGGAAGCACATAAAGTCCTTATATACCTCATGATGTAATTTGGGCCCAAACAACACAAACAATAATTTCAATACAATAAACAATAGCTTAGCATCAAAGGAATAAACAAGCATGCACACATAAGATGATGAATTTTTAGATGGTTTGGTTTTATGGACCCATGTTCATGAGTGATGCCCATTCTTCACTATAAACTAGATGTTAGC
This sequence comes from Platanus orientalis, assembly GCA_025762735.1. Taxonomy (NCBI): domain Eukaryota; kingdom Viridiplantae; phylum Streptophyta; class Magnoliopsida; order Proteales; family Platanaceae; genus Platanus; species Platanus orientalis. Next base: position 3,019 of record JAOXJP010010148.1, on the reverse strand, counting down.
ATGGATTTTAATCTGCAAGAGTAAAAATAATCACCAATGCACCAAATCACCATCTCAAACAAAAAGTGATGCAATGTGCATTTAATGCACATACAGATGGCCATAATGATATTGATGTTAGCAACAATACATGAAAAATTTTTACTCACGCAAGTACAAAACCAATATGGTGAGTAAAGTGATCAATAGGCCACACGTGACACAAAGAATCATACTATATGGCATAAAATGCATTCTAACGAGTAAAACCACCATAAAGATGACACATGGTATGTTACTCGCTCAGATAAAGATTTCACAAGTCTCTCAAATACACTCAAAAGCAATATATAACACTCGACAAATTGGCAGAAATGCGAAATGAAGTCCACATTACACGTGTCAACACCATATGCAATTCAACTTGTGCGAGTAAAAATAGGGTTAGACAAGTAAAAGCGTAAAATGATAGAAATGATTGCACATGTCATTTTACAAACCCCCATGAGTCAATGACACATGTCAAGCACTCAAAGGGAAGCCCTAGAAATAGAAAATTTTGATTCAAACACTCCAACTCTTCAACATATTTGAAAATTGTCAAATCTAGATAAGGATCAAGGAAGCAAGATAAAACCATCCGTTGAGAATTATCTACGTCAAAATCCAACAGTAACAAGACTTTACAAATTCTATTTGTGGGAGCCAAAATGAAGAGTTATATATATAAAAAAGACTACTCGTAACAACCAATTCAACTAGTGAAAGTAAGATCAAGGTTGTGGATATACCGCAAGTAGTTCCAGATGAGGATAAACTCCTAAAGACTAGGGAAAGAGGGTGATCACCAACAAGCATCCTATAATGAATCTGCCACCTTAAAGTCTTTTCCTATATAAACCACAAATTTATATGTACAAATGATCCAATCCAAAATCTGAAGATACAGAAAGACAGACGATTTCAAGAAGATTAGTGCACTCTCTTGTTTCTTAAAGCTACAAGTCTTGCACAACTAGCTACTTTCTCCGGTTCAATATGAAGATAAAAGTGAAGAAGATGGCCTCAACAAAGTGATATAGAAACCTTGGATATACATGATTACTTTATGCAAGTTATTACTGAAGATGCCCCTCTTTTCTCTCTTTTCTTTGTATTCGTTGTATATGTAATACAATACAACAATGAAATTTATTCTTTTTTCATATATGCCTCTAATTTTTTGCATGTCCGTTAATCCTTAATCAGAGATTTTCTCCTTCCCATATATGGAAGGAGATGTAATTAAAAATTTTGGAAATTTAAATATTAAGAAATAAATCTTTCGCATAAAAGAATAACCCATTCAACATATTGAATGGGTAATTTGTACTCATATTTCCAAGTAATATAAATAATGCAACGAAATTTGATGTGTACACCAAAGAAGCACATATTACAAGAGAAATAATCTTCATTTTCTTAGGACAATTCCAAGCCTTAAGCAACTCAAGAACCCATTACACTAGTAACCTTTTCACTAAAACAATGAAGAAAACCCTTTAAACATTCTATCACAAACCTTGCGAAGAGATATTGTTCTCACTATGAAGAAACCCTATTTGTCTTTTTGTATCATTCAAGAGAAAATCCTAGACAATAAAGAATGACTCACAACAATAGCATTACAGTCCCTTTTCTCTTAAGAAATTATCTTATATAAGAGTCCTTCTCATGTCCTAACTCTTCTCCTAATTAGATAAGAAAACAAACTTCTTTTTGGAAGTCTTAACCTCACTATTTGAATCTTCCCCTAATCTGGTTGTTGCAAGCCTAATACCAATTAACAATTTTCACCTTTGAATGTTTGCAACCACCTTTTAGAACATCATGTTGAAGTCAGCTCCACTTATATATCTACTCAAACATAGAGCATGTGCCATGTGCACAACACTCCACCTTGACCTATATTTCGGAACCACCTTAGAGGTAAACTTGTAATTGTTGTTCTTGCTAAACTATGTGTCGCCTATGCCTAGAATGCACACCACCTCAAACCTAAAATAGATAACATATCTACTATTGTCATAAAAATCAATTAGCCTTAAAGAACTACCAACTACACACACTATTGAATCAATCCAGTCCTTTCCTCTTACTCGAACATAAAACATCCAATGCACACATATAGCGGCCTCAAGTTGACCTTCCTAGTTAATTCTAATGAGAGACCTTGAACCATCTTCTCTGATTGTAGGAATTACCTCTCCATCATTTATCACTTGAGAGCCACTACAAAAGAAATAGGTTTTAGTGATAGTTTATTCGTGACGGCCAGCAACAATTGCCACTACTTCTCATGAAAAATACACTTTTAGTGGCACCTTTTTTGCGACCGCCACTAAAAGGAAATATTAGTGGTGGTTTAAACCGCCACTATATGTGTAAGGTGAAAACTTTTTAAGTGACAATTCACACTTTTTGCAGCAGTTGTAAATGGAAGTGATGCTAAAATATATTATCAGTGGTAGTTCTTGAATAACCATCACTAATAGTGATGTGTTGACCAATTTATTAGCAGCGGCCAACAACAATTGCTACTAATTCTAGTGAAAATACACTATTAGTGGCGCATTTTAACAAGCGCCACCAAAAATTAAATATTAGTGGCGGCTTAGTAGGACGCCGCTACTAATAATTTTGAATTTTTGGCAATTCAATGAAACCGCTGCAATAAGTTTAACCCTTTAAAATACACTTTTAGTTGTGTGTTTTAACAAGTGCCACCAAATATGAAATGTTAGTGGTGGTTTAGTAGGAAACCACTACTAATAATTTATATTTGTGGCGATTCAATGAAACCGTTGCAATAAATTCAACCCATGAAAATACATTTTTAGTGGTGCATTTAAACAACTGCCACTAAAAATGAAATATTAGTGGCAGTTTAGTAGGAAATTGCTACTAATAATTTTGTATCTGTAGTGGTTCAATGAAACCACTGCAATAAGTTCAACCCTTCCATTATTTCGTTACCGTGTGGCTCTCCTACATCGCGAAC
>JAOXJP010010137.1:0-17851 GCA_025762735.1 Platanus orientalis | reverse complement strand
CTTTTGCATATATAATTACATTAGAATATGCTTCTTAAGTTTCCACGATTTTTACAATATTTCTTTTAGATATTTTCGACATTTTCGATATATGTCTTATTTTGGCCTAATCGACATTTCCACCGATATAGACTTTTCGAACCTTGCTGCAGGGTTCTAGGAGCTTAAGGCAACGCAACCCTCTTTCTTTGCTTCTGTTTATTATGGTGTTTGAGGTCCCGAGTAAAATGATTAGGAAGGCTAAAGTGGGGTATTTATCATGGTTTTTGATTGGTTTTAGGGGTTGTATAGTTTCTCATTTACACTTTGTTGACCATGATTTTCTATGATGCGGATGTAAGGTAGTTGGGCTTTTTGAGGTCTATTTTTGCAATGTTTTGAGGTGGTGTCGGGTTAAAATTTTAATTTGGGAAAAAGTGAGTTGTTTCAACTTGGGAAGGTTAATAATATGGATAATTTGGCGTGAATCTTAGGTTGTTAAATTGATAGCTTGTCTTCGTTTTATCTGGGTTTGCCATTGGGGGCTAATTTCAAGTCTATAGTTATGTGGGATCAAGTGATTGTGAGGATTACTTTACGTTTGGTTCCTGAAAGGCTACTCTTTTATCTAAAGGAGATAGATTAACTTGGCTAAAGTTGATTATGGTCTCCATTCCTAACTACTTCATTTCTCTCTTTACCATCTCGACGTCAGTGGCTAATATAATTGAGACTAAATTCAGAAAATTTTTATGGAATTATTTGGAGGAGAACATCAATAATCTCGTAGGCTGGAATAATATCTATAGGTTGTTACGTTATGGTGGACTTGGGTTGAGATCAATTGGGCTCTATAATAGGGTTTTGTTGGCCGATTGGCTTTGGAGATTTGTGGTTGAGAAGTATAGTCTGTGGCGGTGTGTGGTGGCAGCAAAATTTAGTGAGTTGTTGGTTTGGGAGGCCAAGGGGGTGCGGTTGAGGCATGTTGTAGGATTTGGAAACCTATCCAAAGGGTTAATGATGTTTTTCTTTGGAAATTTATTCGATTCAAGATAGGCTCGGGTAGTGTGATTAGATTTTGGGAGGATAGGTGGGCAAGGGGGAGGCTACTCTTAAGGAGGCCTTTAGGAATCTGTATTCTCTAGCATTAGATCGTAAGGTTGTGGTGGTGGATTCGTATGATGATTTTAGAAGTACTTAGGTGCCTAGGCTTTTTTTGAAATTTGAATGATTGGGAGTTCAGTGGGATGTGCAAGTTGTTAAGTTTATTGGAAGGGATGAAGCCGGTAGGGTTGCAAGTTAGCCAAAAAATGACCGTGTTCTGGTCCGCATCCGACCGAAATAAGCTTATCTGGTCCGTTTACAAAAATATTCGTTTCAAACGGATAAAATACGGATATATATCGATCTGTTCCATTAAATATCTGTTTCGTTAATATAAAACAATATATAGAATATAGAGCATAGATTGTTGGATTTAAAACTAATCCAACAATCTTAAATAGCCTAATAACTAAAACCCTTAAAAATATATATTCTTTACTTCATATTTGTTCTATCTTGGTCCATGGCGGCACCCACAGGTACTAGCACAACTATGCCACGATGGTAGAAGTTCACACTCAACACATAGGAGAAGAGTTGTTGTTTTGCTCCATCCGACATCGTTGCTAGGCCATACGACATCGAAGATTTTGGTGAGGATAGACATGGGTTAGGGAAGACCACACTGGCGATAGTGATGACATATGTGGAATTGCCTATTTTTTCCTGATATCCGAAATCTGGTCCGAAATCCGAATTATTTAAGCGGTTAGGATACGATATAGTTTTATAATATCCGTTATAATAGGATACGGAAAATGATATGCTCATATCCATTCCTAATCCGGTCCATTTGTAGCCCTAGAAGTCGGACCCCAATTTGAGGGATGGTTGGGATTCGGTTATTTCTTCGAAAGGTTTCTTTATTCCAAAGTCTTCATTTTTGGAGTTGGTTAACTATATGTCTTGTTTTTCCACAAAATAATTTGGGTCTTTAGGTATTCCTTTGGAAGTCTTGTTCTTTTTGTGGAAAGCTTATTTGGAAAAAATTCTTACCTTGGATCAATTGCAGAGTAGAGGTTGGAATTTGTCCAACATGTGTGTCCTTTATATGGAAGAGGAGGAATCAGTGGATCATCTGTTTGTTCATTGTACCATGATGAATATGGATTAAGGTTTCTTTCTCTCTCATCTTAGAATTTCTTGGTCTCTTTTGATCCATTTTTGTGAGTTGGTTTTAGGCTAGTGGATTCGTGATTTGGAGGGGTTACCTTCTATCATTTGGTCGTACTTGCTGGGTGCCATTTGTTGGGAACTGGGGAGGGAAATGAATTCTAGGATCTTTGAGGGTAAGATGGGGAGCTATATGGAGTTTTCCTTACACATTTATAGTCTCATCTGATTAGATTTCTATTAGGGTGGACTTTGTGGAGTGATTGGTATTCCTTGTGGTGTGATGAATTGTAGTCCGTTGGTCTTGTGGTTCTCTGTTTCTTTTGTGTTTTGTTTTGGTTTCCTTTTCACCTCATTGGTGATGGTGTTGTTTTTTGTTTTGTTGTTGCTTCTTGGTTTCTTCAATTAAGATTGTCCTATTATCTATTTCCAGGAAAAAAAAAGGATGAGCTATAAGTGATTAAATTAGACAAAGGATGTTCAGTATAGGATCTTTCACCCTTTTGAATAGCAATAGGGACATTAGAATTATCTGGAGTAGATATGGGATTACTTGAAGTAGAGTCATGGCATGGGACATTTAGAGAAGGCTCTATTGTTTTTGGCAGCTTCTTGTTTTTTCTTTCATACGTTGGCCATACTTCAATGCCTCCTATCTTGTGGCACTCTCCCATTGTCTACAACCACCATAAGGAACAAATATGGTATAGGCAAATGCATAGACAACTCTTCATGATAACGTTCCTTTTGAATAGATGATTGGGAGGGAGAGAAATAGGGAATGGATTCAAAAAATGCGACATCCATAGTTATAAAACACTAGTGAGTAGGAGGATGATAATACTCATATCCTTTCTGAGTTGTTGCATTTAAGAGCTTTGGGGTTGAGTTTAGTCCAAGAGGACTACTAGACATGAACAAAGCAAGTGCAACCTGTGTTCTTGGGAGCAAGATGAACAAGGGTGATGAGAAAGAACGGATGGTGTGGGGTGATTTGAAGGCAAGAATGTGAGATGGAATTTTGTTCATCAGATAGGTAGTAGTAAAAAGAGCTTCAGACCAATAGGATTTGGGAACATGCATAGTAAACAAGAGGGCATGAGTAATTTCAAGAAGATGATTGCGCTTCCTTTCTACTACCACATTCTATTCAGGGGGTATCTGGGCAAGTAGTCTAATGAACAATACCTGACTCAGCGAGATAAAAAGAAAAGTCCTTGTATAGATACTCCTTACCATTGTTGGAGCGAAGGATGTGAAGCTTGAGATCAAATTGGATCATAATCATTTTGTGGAAAGAGGTAAAGGCTGTAAACACATCACTTATACATTGCAACTTGGTAAACCCAAGTAGTTCTACTATGGTAATCCACAAAAGTAACAAAGTAACGATAACTAAATAAAGAAGTAACTGACCTTGGTCCTCAAACATCAGTATGCACAATAGAAAAGGGTACACCCAGAGTACTACTAATAGAATAAATTGAGTGGCAATGCTAAGGGAGTTCACATGGTTTACAAAGAAAAATAAAGGATGAAGTAAACAAGTGAGGGAACATTCTCTTTAACTAAGTAAAAGAAGGGTGGCCAAGTCTATAATTCCAGCAGTTACATATCATGAGAAGGACTACTAGTATGTTCTCCCTCTAATGGAATTCGCTGAATTGGTGAGACAACATGAAGTGAGGTGTGCACTGTACAGAAAGTGGAGCCCTTGCCTCATGCCTTTTGCCAATTGTCTTCCTTGTCACCAAATCCTAAAACACACAGTAAGAAGGAAAGAAAGTGACATTACAATTTATGGACTTGGTTAGATGACTAATGGATAACAAGTTCGAAGTTAAGTTATGCCTGGTAACATGCAAGTGCTGTTGACAGGTTTTCGATATCTTGGGTTATTTCAGGTAACATGCAAATGCTGCTTGCTGAATAAATCAACTTGGGCAAAGAAGGGTTGTCAGAGAGTGGGCTTTTTGTTTGGAGATGTATGCCGCTTATAGTTTGCTAGGGTTTATGGGTGGAGTGGAATAACCGTATATTTGAGGATGAGTTTTTCCCTGTAGATAAATTGCTTGATAAATTCCTTTCTTCTTTTTTCTTGGATAGGATATATTCCTCTATTTCAGGGCATTAAATTTCATGAGTAGCTTTTTTGGGTGGGACCTTATGATTTTCATGTAATTGGCTGGGTTTTAGTTGTATTGTGTCCCCGCTGGGGAATGTATTCTTCATGCATTTCCTCCTTTTAATAAAATTATTTTTATCTATATAAAAAAAAAGTAAACATAGGAACATGCAAGACCAAAGACAACAAAAGACTAGAAGTAGCAGATATAATTCTTTTACTAGCAAAGGGGGAAAGTGTACCATCAGCTATTCTAACTTTATTTCTACTAGAACAAGGATGATATGTAGAGAAAAGAGAGGGCATTCTAGTCATGTGGTGGGAAGGCCTGAAATCAATGATTTAGGGACTACTGGATACAGTAGCAGATGTAACAAGAGCTGAGGTTGAGGTACTTGATTAGGCAAAGGAGGAGGTAGATAATGTTGTCGGAGACTAAGGATAGTCCCAAATTGGTGAAGAGACTCAGGTTTTTCGCTGAGACGATCAATCTCGGAAGTAGGAGTGGAAAACTGTTGTTAGAGAACTACAGCCTCGTTTGGTTAAACTTATTTGTAACTTGTGACTTAACCAAATAATTCACTTATAAATAAGTAATTATTTTTTTGTTTGATAAGTTGATTTCAAATCAAAGTAGACGTTTGGTTTTCATATTTGATAAGTAATTTCTTCGTTGACATAAGTCAAAATAAGTGTTTGGTTTGCATTCATAAAAAATTACTTATATAAAATTTTAATATATAAGATATAAAGTTTATGTACATATATTACCATTAATTAACTAATCCCCATGTCTTATAAAAATAAAAAATAAAAACTAATCCCCATGTTCCTATTGACAACTTCAAATTAGATGGATTCTTGGTCAAGGTCTAATCTTATAAATTCTATTGATTATTGTTAACTTAAGCTGAATCCTTGCTTCTAGAAAGTGTTGACAACCTGAAATTTCCCAAACATAGAACTATTGAAGGATGCCTCCATCAATTACAAATACCGGCAACTCATCTCCTCACTGACAAAGACTAACAAGTTTATAAGAATTATATAAGAAAGGAACTAATTACCATTAACTACTCTTTGAAACAAAGAGAGAATGAAAAAGATAAACAAAGAATATAACAAATAGGGAGGGAAATGAAAAACTTACCCGATGATCACCGGTGTTCACAGAGACTATGCCTGGTTTGTGAGCGACAAAATTCATCCAACCCTTTTGAGAAATAAAAAGATCAAAGAAAGCTGTTTCGTCCGTCAAAAGCAACACATAAGCTAAAACTTATCACATAAGCAATTCGACCTACCTTAGGCGTTAAGTAACTTATCAATCTCTTTCCAACGTATAGCTTATTTATAAGTGACTTGTACTTTTGCTAACCAAATGCTAGAATGCACTGAATTATGACTTCTAACTCTCCAAAAGTCATAAGTTGATGCCCATAAGTTTATTCAAACGCTACCTTCAGTTTGTAGATTAGGAAGAAGAAGAAGAGAGGAGAGAGAAGAGGTAATGGAGATGAATTGTATGGAGAGTGTAGAATACCCTCTCATTTGTATATGCATTATATTTGAATGAAAGGAGATACAAGTATACATTAGGGAATTTAACAGCAGATAAGGCCCTAAACAGAGCGGAATGGCGGAACAGGATTCGTGTAGCCGACCCCAAATAGTTGGGATAAGGCTGTTTGTTGTTGTTGTTGTTGTACCCTTATACACATACAGAACTAATGTACCCCATGCATACCCTACATTTACATCAACAGTAGGGGGTGCAACAGATATAGGCTTAGATAAGGTGGCTGAAGGCGAACTACTGCGTCCTCCGGTACAACCACCACCACAACCTCTAAGAGAGGAAACTCTAGTAAATGACCATCTAGCCTTATTCTGTGGGCGACCATGGAGGTCCCAACACATCTCCCTGTACCTTGACCTAGGGAAGTAGTGAACTAGGGTTGCTTCTACCACCACACTGTGAAGTATAACTCCTCCTGATGCAAGTTGGGTATACTTTGTAGATGAGGATCCTTGCAAGGATTTGTTTTCACACTGGCTCATAGGAGTCATGCAATCCAACAAGTAAATTAAAGAGCTTGTGATGCTCAACTTGGTTTGTAAGAATCATAATAATCCAACTCATCCCACATATTTTTTAGAGACAGAAATTAGGAAAGAGATCACTTTGCTTCTGCTATGCTAGTATGCTATATTATAACGCAGTTCATAGAGATGGGCTGAGTATCCAACCATAGAAAAAGCCTGAGACACGGCATCCCATCCCACACCTGCTTAGCTGTATTAAGAAACCAATAGTTGCTATTGATCTTAGGCTCCATAGGGTGGGACAACAAGCCCATTATTTTAGCATTCTCTGCAACCCATGTATCATATGTTGGATTGTCAGGTTTGGGTGCTTTGGTAGTTTCTTTCAAATACCCAAGTTTTCCATTCCCCTGTATGTATGATATCACTGATTTGGACCATTTCAAATAGTTTGAGCCGTTAAACTTCACCATTGTGATTTGGAGTTGGGGAGGATTTGTAGAGGAGCTGATTTCTACATTGTGATCCTTAGAAACCGCAAAATTTTACTGATTTCACACGGTAGATAATCACACGGTCACAACTGAGGGGCTAATTCGCAAAAATCAGCTGAGATACAATCACACCAACAACTATGCGGCCGATGTAGGGGTAAGAAGTTCCTGTGAAGCAGGCTACCTTGGCTGCATAACTTCTAAGACACCTCCAACTGTGTTGAAATTTCAATAAAAGCTTCTCAACTTGTGAAGAAACTCCAAACTAGGGGCTTTTACTTTCACAGGGTTGCAACACTGATTAGAACCATCAATAACTATAAAAAATTGCTCTCAATCAGAATCAAGAAAGATTGAAGTTGAAAATCACTGCTACCAGTAGAAAACGTGAACTGTTGCTCATGGAAATCGACATAGCCCCATCAAATCTCAGTCAAATTGCATGGGGTTTGTCTTGGATGATTTATAGGGAGAAAATGACCAATTCGTTTGTAATCCTTGATAAAAACAATAAAAAATGAGGCTAGATTGATAAGATTCCTCAGATTTGAGCATACGGCCAAAAAACCCAAAAAATTTCAAAACTCTTTTGAAACACCTTCAAATCGATTGAACTTTGTCACCATAAATCCCTAAGTAAAAAATGATCCAGATCTCTAAAAAAAAAGTCACATACCTCAACCTTGTTGACGTCATCCATACAGATTGTTGATGTCGGCGACCCCCTGGTACTCCAATGCATTGCCAATGGCGAGTTCCTGGGCTTCTTTGTTGCTCTGATACCAGGTTGATTAATAGACTTTAAGGTTAGGGTTTGGAGTCTATGAGAAGAAGAAGAAGCAGAAGGTAGCTGTACGTATGGAGAAAATTTGTAAGAGTATCTCACAAATTTACAGTTCGAGGATAAATACCATGTATACAAGACTAAAATACCCTTAAGTACCTGAATTTATACACTTCAATAGTAAGTATCCCATAAAGTTCGCATGACATGACATTGATGCTAGAAAAAGCCTTGTTAAAAGTTCCATTGGAAAATGTTTGCATGTTGTGACATTTGGGGGGTTGGGTAGCTGTGAAGTTAATGCTTTGCATTTACTATTATTCATGAGAAGGTGGCACAACCCAAATGCCAGAGAAAGCATATTGAAATGTTGATAATTTGATGTCCCCCCAGAAAAATAAAAAATAAAAAACGGAATAAAAACCTTTAATGCCGGTTGGAAGCAAATTCTGCAACACAGGAAATCCTAGTGTTCGAGGGGTGCTGTTTACAGCAGAAACAGCCTTCTAAAATTTCAATCATTCTAAATTCTCACAGAACAGTATATATATAAGGGGCAGAAAGATTCTCTAATCTACACTTTGTAACAATTCAAAATGCCCAGAGTCCCAGAGTACTCTTATTATAGTACTCATGTTTTGACTTTTTAAGACACCCTATAGACAATTTGTTTAGATTTGTCACAGACTCACGGTAGGTATTAAGAGGTCAAGCTGCATCACATCTTTTGTTTCTCTAGTTTTCTTGTGCATCATACCTTGGAGGTGTCCAATATTTCTGTTAGAGAGCTTATAGTAATTTAAGTACTTGCATTTATTACTTGTCTATTGTGGGATCAAATCATTGAAATATAACTGTAGAACTATTTCAGGAAAAATACTCTGTTATGGCGATAGATACTGTCACTGAGGTTACCGATCCAAAGCTGGGGGTCCCAAATCCATCCTCTCAATGCTCCACATGCAGTGCCACAGATGTAAAAAGCTGTGATGGTGCGATTAAGTACTATTAAAAGAGATGTTATTAGTGAGTTCATGTGCATTGTTCTTGTACTCAGTTGTATATATTTGTTTGCAGGTCACATGGGGATCATAAAATTTCCAATGGACATATTGCATCCATATTTTATAGCAGAAACAGTACAAATTCTGAATTCAATTTGTCCAGGATGTAGGTCTGCTAGACAAAATCTGCGGATCAAGGTCAGGTACCTCTCTCGTTTGCTGAATATTTTGATGCTGAATATGGAAATTATTTTATTATTTGTTTTACCATTCTGTATTTTAGCGCATTGCTATTGTTTTCTTTGTAATTATGCATAGATATGGACTATGGGGTGCTATTTTGTTGATGCTTTTTTTTCTTCCTGAATGACGTATATGATTAGACATTGTAAGGTAGGTGGAAGATATCTAAATCAGCTGAAATGTTCCTTTCACTAGAATATGGTGTGACCTGTCTGAATAGATAATACAGTAAAGTTACCAAGAAAGGTAGATAAGATTGTGGGTACTACCCCCCTGGAGAGGTTGGTGTGGAATGTTTGTGCAGTCTGAACATTTACACCATTGTGATCGAATTGGTTTTTATTCATTGTGGTGTTTCTTGGTGCTTGCAAGACGTGTTTTCCACCTTGGTCAAGACTGGTACTCCACCGAGCACCTTTAGTAAATATCATCCTGTGTGATTTGAATCTCTTTTATGAACTATAATGGGACTGATTTTTATATAGTCACTGTTGTAAATGATGAACTTTGAAGCCTAATATTTCACATGTACTTATAAGTTATAAGTCTCAAGACAAAAAGAAGAGAAATGAAATGAGTATCACATCGATGGCTAAATTTTGAAGGATCTCAAATTAACCTTGGATTTGGAAAATGACTTGAGTATCGGCAATTATAAAGAAGTGTTGATAGTAGTCTAAGAGGCTGTTAAAAAATGTTTTCAAAGAACTAGGAGTTGCCACGTAAACTCAGGACTCCAGAACCATAATAATGTGTACCATTTAAAAAACAGAAGATGGAATGGAAACAATTTTTTTTTATAATAGAAGAAATATATTAAAACGGGAGGGGGGGGGATAAGGCATCCCCAAGGCCAACACCCCACTGGGAAACAATGAGAAGCACTCCTGGTAACTTTAAGTCTTAGTTCCACCCATCATTAAATTATTAAATATTCCTCAGATGTAACTGAAAGAATATTTACGAGTGACACATATCAATCATATTTCAGTCGTGTTATGGTTAAAACTTCATCTTTACCTTAATAGGTTTTTTAGGTTCAGAAAATTTGCTCTGACAATTACCTTAGTGTTTGTTTTTTTCTTTATTTTTCATTGGGTGTCACAAACATTAAAATTACTTCTAAAAAAAATTGATATTATTGAAGTTTTTCATTGAACTCAGTTAAGTGATCTATATTAAATGTGCATGGAATGGGTTGCATTGTGTGTTTTCTGAGTTTTGTCTTTTGTTGTACTGATCACAGTTGAATGTGGTCAATGAGGATAATTGCACCTTTTAATTAATTTAATATTATATTCACACAAATGAATGTAAGTAGTAAAATTTTTCATGCTGGTGATGTTGGCTTGATGTTTCTATGCATGTACTAGGGCGCAGATACAATATCGAAGACATCGACAACAAAAGGGAATCCATCGAAGGGGGGTTGCAAGTATTGCGTGGTAAGTTTGTTCGACTATTCTTATGCATTTTCTGCCTTTTTGCTTATGTAATTTATAATTACATCATTTGCCCAATACAGGCAAATTCAAAAGAATGGTATCCAGCAATGAGATTTAAAGTTGCTTGGAAAGATTTGATACGGAGGAATGCTTCAATAGTAGTAGAGGTGAATGAAAAGTTGCCAAAGAAGTTTCTAAATAAGAATCTCAGTGAAGTATTGTCTAGAGATTATTGGGATTTTATTCCAAAAGATCCACAACAAGAAAGTTTCTTGAAATGGAACCAAAGAACACTGTCACCTGCCCAGGTAACAGTACTTTCTGCTAGTTTAATTTACTTTTTCTGTATATTGTATTTCCATTCTGATGTATATTAGTCAAATCAATATGGATTTTTGTTGTTGTGTCTTATGGAGGTCACAGTTGCTTTCTTGATCAATCACATATTTTAGTGTTTCACAGAAGACCAATAATGTTGGAAAAATACACATGGGAACTCGGTTCTTTGTATTGGGATCTCTCTCTCTCCCTCTCTCAATTTGTAATTTTGATGTCATTTGAAAGGCTAATAGCAAAGAATATAAGAACAAAAGAAAAGAAAATCAGTGCTGTTCTATATGTGCTGCTCCGAGTCAAAATCCTTTACACTTGTGGAGTCTAGTTGCACTCCACATGTGGTCTAAAGACGACATTTATTGGTATGCAGGTAGTTTTGCCATCAAACAGGAGTTAGTTGAGGGTGTTTTGGTAAATAGACATTAATACAACCCATGTATATTGAAAGTTGTTCTTTACCGTGCATGTGGACTGTAACTACTCTCCAATTTCCATGTATGTGTAACTAGAGGCTAAGAGCATTGGCACTTTGAAGCATCTACTTGTACATAATATTCACATATTTTAATACTCGCTGTGCCAGGCTTTGCATTTTGTCACTTGTGTATGGGAAATGATCATATTTTTTTTGATAGATAAGGTAAGAGAGTATTATTGCCAAATAGAGAAGGTACATGGAGTACAACCCTATTGGGCAAGAAAAGGAAAGTGACTAGGAAAATACAATCTTATCCCACTAAAAAATCAAATCGTGAAACTTGAGTGGCTTAAACATCGGGAGATGGGAGACCCAACTTAAGAGGAGTAAAAGAACGTGGTTTGGGATTCTGAAGGCATTAGTTGACAGCCCGTCAAAAACTCATCTATTCCTTTCCTTCCATAGGGACCAAACCATGATGAAGGGGGTGGTTCTCCAAAGCACGCGATCCCTGGGAGACAGGTGCAGGATCTTGACTTCAAACCTCAGTCAGCTGCTGAATGGACTCCGGAAGGGGCCGTCTTCTCTTGAACCTGATGAGGAAAAAGGACCAGGTGCAGGCTGCTACCCGGCACGATAAGAAGAGGTGCTGAATGGATTCTTCGTTGGACAAGCAAAGGCTGCATCTGTTTGCTAAGCTGCTTCCTCTAGACTTCAGGTTGTCAATTGTAAGGACCTATCCCTAATCAACCAGCTGCATGAGAAAAGACACTTTGGATGGGAGCTTGAACTTCTAAGGGAGAGGGATGGGAGCAGCCAGGGACTCATAGGAAAATCGGACAGAGAACCTACTAGATTTGTCTATGATCCAAAAGTGCTTATCATCTTGTTCCGGATTGCCAAGCCTCACCCCCTCTAGTCTTTGCATCAAACTTGAGGCAGCATCAACCACCCAGTCATTAAGGCCCCGACGATAGTTAAGATTCTAACTTCTACTATTGCCATTGCAAATGACATGATCAAGCACCTATCCCTCCTTTCTGTCACTCAACAGACACAACTCCGGATAGGCCTTAGCTAGGGAAATGCCCCCACACCATATGTGGTTCCAAAAGCTAACCTTTGCTCCACAATTAACACCATAAGAGATCCTATTCCAGAACCAGGTAGATTCCTTAAAGATACCATGCCAAACACCTGTTCCATTCGGTTCATAAGGATTTTTAGAGAACATCCTTCCTGACCCCCATATTTGGCAGTAACCACTGATCTCCAAAGATCATCCTTTTCTTCAGCGAATCTCCAGAGCCACTTGGTGAGCAAAGCTTTGTTCATGGACTTCAAAGATTGGATGCCCATGCCTTCCTTAATAAAGGGTTGGCAGATTCGGTCCCAAAGAACCAGGGGATATTTGTTAGACCTGTTGTTGGAGTTCCACAAAAACTTTTGTCCGATAACTTCGAGGGACTAGATAACTGAGGAAGGGTCCTGGAAGAGGGACAAGGAATAGAGGGCAAGGTTAGATAAAGCACTCTTATGCAAAACAAGCTTGCCCCTTTTGGAGAGATAGTGACCTTTCCATGCAGAAAGCCTTTTTTAAAACCTCTCATCATGCAAAACAAGCTTGCCCCTTGGATCTGGCTCTGGCACTAATGGGAAGGCCCAAATAGGTGGAAGGGAATGAAGAGACTTGACAGCCGAGGTTTTGGGCCATCACCTGAAGAGTTGGGACTAGCCTTGCTCCCATCATCTTTGACTTGAGTAAATTCACCCTGAGTTCTGAGATGCCTTCAAACATAAGGAGGATGCCCTGCAAATAATGCACAAAGTCCAGGGATCCCTCAAGGAGGACAATGGAGTCATAAAAAAATTGGAGACGGGTGACCGATAGTCCTGATTGGCCTATGGAACAACCCTTCAAGAGGCCCAGACTTTCAGCTCTGGTGATCATCTTGCACAACTCTTTCATCACAATATTGAACAGGAATGGGGATATGGGGTCACCCTGTCTAATCCCCCTACCACTGGAGAAAAATCCTTGGGGGTTGCCATTTATTAGAATTGAGAAGGAGGTTGTTGAAATACAAACCTTGATCTAATTACACCACTTTCTGCTAAATCCCATCTTTAGAATTGAGTCTTGCAGAATAACCCAATTAACGTGGTCGTAGGCTTTCTCGATATCAAGTTGGCAAACCACCCCAGCTAGATTCTTCTTAAGCCAATAATCGATGCACTCATTGGCGATGAGGGTTCTATCTAGAATTTGCCTTCCTCAGACAACGGCGTTTTGAGTGGGAGAGATGATGTCCCGCATGACTTCTAACCTTTTAGTGAGCAACTTGGCAGTAAGGGACACTGCTGAGGAGGCTTATTGGCTAGAAATCTTTCAATTCTGAAGCTCCCTTCTTCTTAGGGACAAGGGACACAAATGTTGCATTGGGGCTCCTACATAAGGCAGCCTTCTCGTGGAAACTTATCAAAATATACACTAGGGACAACTTCAGTGGAACATTAAATACCTATTTTGCAATTATACATCAATTGTTTTTTTTTTTTAAATTTCTGTTGCAACCCTCTAGTTAATTGGTTGGCCTGGGTTGTGCTAGGGTTCAAGGTTGAGTGCCTTTGGTAGGTTGGGGTTTGAGGGGAGCATTGGAGGGGGGGGGGTGTTTAGTACAGGAGACACACCAACCTGCTCGACTTGCTCCCTAAATGAAATGCTAAAAAAATCTAAATAATGAAAAGTACCCTAACTTAATATGGGGTTGTCTTTTCGTCAAACGGCCATTGATCCACAAACCATTGACTAAAAAATTGATATGTAGTGATATTCGGGCTGGCACAAATGAAACCTTCTCTTATTATAGTTTTTACAAAGTTTCAAAGATACATATTGTTTCAGTGTATCAATACAAAACTATACTTTCTTAGTTATAAAAGTATTGGGTATCCATTGATACCATGTTGATAGTATCACAGAGAGTAGGAAACCATGTATTTTCAAAATTTTTTTAACATTTTTGATTTAGTGTTACTAGACAAAAAATTAAGGACTGAGGCTATATGGATCAAACTATGATTTAGCTCCTGGTCAAAGGATTAAACTTGAAAGCCCAAATTTGAAGAATTTTTGTAAGTCTGAAATATAATAATTTTATGGTTAGATTTTTTATATGTTGCATGATTCTGCTCAATTTAAACTGATGCGGACATTAGAGCCAAATGGTGCCCACACATGGCCTTTGTGGGGTCCACACGAGAAGACCTTGGAGGGACACTTGATCTCACATCGAGAGAAGCTAATTTGCTGTTTTGAGTACTTTAGAGCGGTTTTTACTGTTTTATTTCATTATTAGAGTTTTGGACATGTTGGGAAATATTATTTTGTTCAAAGTTAAGGGCTGGTCGACTACTCTACTTGAGGCCACGTTTTGGCTATTGGAAGCCTTATGTTTTTTTTTTTTCAAAAGTTCTTTAAAAAAAGTCTTTTACGTCTAAGTTTCTATTTTTAGATAGTTTCTTATTTCTTTTATTTTTAAGTCCTTAAATAGGGAATTCCCCCCCATTGTAATTGATACATGACTGAAGGAATAAAAGATTTTCTCTGGGTTTTCGTGGTTTCCACGAGTGTTGACTCTCTTCTCTTTCAAGTTCTTGTACCAAGTTTGAATCCCTCAGGTAGGTGATTACCACACATATGTACTGTTACTTTTATCTTCTTCTTCTTTTTTTTTTTTTTCAATTCTTCTTCATCTTCTTTCTTTTCTTTATTCTCTATTGTTGCTTGCTTTTCTACCATTAAAGCCTAACACATCTCCATCTTTCTCTTAGATTTTCATCACCAAACCCTGGTCCCCTATTACCATAACCACTCAACCAGATCAAACAACCATCCCTTGTGATTTCAAGATTCAAACTTCACTTCCATAAATAATTCCCAGACCTGCAGGCACTTTCACTTGGGGAGTTTCTTATTTGATTTCACAGAGAAAATTCAGGAAATCATAAAACCCACGACTGCACTTAGTTCCCTTTTCTTTGTTTCTTTCTTGTAAACCCTCAATTCATCTCTATTAAAATCCTGAACAACGAACACCATTCATGCTCCTTTGATTTCCATTCATGAAATTGTACTGTTTAAACCCTGAAATCAGCCTTCTTTAACCCTTTTAAACAACCCCAGGTTTAACATTTGAATCCCTGTTATAAATCTTCTTTAGAGACCCCTTATACCCTGCTGATATACCCTCATACAATTCTCCAACCAGCGGCCTTTTCTGATCTGATTTCAGCCTCAGAATCAAGCGTAAGGTGATGCTATCTGAACTTTATTGAGTGTGGATTAGATGTTTCTGTGATTTACTTCACCTAGGCTGCACTCGTGGACTGTCATGGATCCCTTGATTCAACCACACTTCCAGTTACTTCGCCAGTGTCTTAACCTGAGACAACAGTCCAGCTACTGAATTAATCCTATCCCTGATCTCCTAGTTTACCTTGCATGTTTGTTGCCTCTGAAGCTGATTAATCACTAGTGCTACCCATTGATTGCTCTGTTTGGGACTTGTTTAAAGTCCTTTTACAACCTCAACTACCCTGTTGTTTTGTCTTGTAACTACCAAAACAGAAAGTGACTTCATTTTTTAGCCTAGCACAGCCCATAATAGACCTTATATCTTTGCTTCAGCTTTGTTATGGTCTATCCGAGGTTTTCCCACAAATAACAAGCCTTTCCAAGGGTGGTGCTGCCTCGTACACTTTCATGGAGTCGGGATATCTTCAATAAATAAATGTTTCCTTTGTTTTTTGAACTAAACATAAAAAAATATAAATATTAGACCAAATAGGCATGGTCTGGTGTGATTATTTTATATGTACACTTGATCAACATAACACTATTGTGATCTAGTATTTCTCAACAAAAAGTAATTTATCTAATATTATATAAAAATTGTAAAAAATATAGTGAATGGAGGAGAATATAAGGAAACATACGCTGTATATTTTCAATTTTTTTTTTTCATTTTACTGTAACTTATTTGAATTTTTATATTTTTATGTGAAAATATAAAAATAATTTTTTAGGCAAAAAATTGATGCGAAGAGTGGGCCATGGGTATTTATTATTGTTCTACATAATGCTGCGATCTAGTATTTTTCAAGAAAAATATTTATTTATTTTATTTATCTAATAAATAAGAATTATATAAACATAAAATAAAAACTTTAAAAGATGTACAGAAAATGGGGAGAGAATATAAGGAAACATACACAAGATTTTTTAGTTTGCATGTGATATAACACGTTAAATTTTTGGCTTAAATGATGTAGATTTGGATAGTAATTTTCTTGGATTTTGAATTTTGGAAAATCAAGATGTGTTTAAAATTATTTTCTATGTAATGGATTTGGAGTTAAGTTAATTGCTTTAGGATTACTATATCTCCTAGAAAACCAGATCAACGTCACAACATCGTGTGGCAGCATGGACAATTGCTGGAATGTTATCAACTTGAGGCAAAGTTTAACTGTTGAATTGTTGTGAAATGAATATACGAGGAGTTGGGCTAACTAGATTGAAGCAACAGTTTGTGTGGGCCTTGATGTGGTTGGTTGTACTTGATTTGGACGGTAGCTCTATGTGGATGAAGCTTGACCCCAATCTATGAAATAGCCATTTGTCAATGTTGGCAGATAGCATGCTGAAGCCGAATGTTGTTTGCTCAGAACCTGAACTTTATGACTAATTTAGAGGATCGATAGATCTTCTGTTGAGATTTATTGTATTTGTAACATTGTACAGGTTGAGAAGACTTTCAATTATGTACTATGAATGACATTGTTCGAAGTTCTAAATTTGTCGTCTGGATTAATAAATTTATTTGGTGTTTATGTTTTATTTGTTGTTTTCTAAATGTGGGCATATGTGACTGTTTTTATAGAGATGAAATCGTCTACAGCTTTAAATCACCATACAGTCCAAACGGGCCTATAACACCTTCAAGATTTGAATACCAAATTTCAGTCAAATCACAACCACTTCGGTGGCTGTGATATGACCGTTTGGACTGTTGAGAGATTTAGAGCTGTAGACAATTTTCTTTGGTTTTAGATACCTTTTTTGGCATTGTTATGTGTTATGGATTTGGGGAGTGGATGTTTCTCTTTTATATTCCAACTCTATGGATGTGTAGCTTTAGCATGTAGTTTTTAAACATTTCCCAATTCTTAGTGTTCTACACATGCAACAATGTATTTCACAAGGGTATTGGTTCTAAGTTCTAAAAGCCATCATAGATAGTTTTCTTGCTAATGAAAAGCTTTACAGCTGTATATTGATTTTCATTAAAAAAAAAAAAAAAAAGAAAAGAAAGAAAGAAGAAGAAAGCTTCAGATTGGTGCTTATTCTAACATATTGGTTTCCATAACTTACTTCGATGTTTGCACCATTGTTTCCATGGAAAGTATAGGTTGGTAGTTTGGATTTATATGGTGTGGATGCCTCTTTGTCATTTCTTAATTATAAGTTCTTTATTATGTAGTTATTTTTTAAATTTATTTTCAACCCTTATTGTGTTAGACAAGTGCCACAGTTTATGTCATGAGGGTATTGGTTTTTTAAAACCATCGAAGATGTGTGTATTACTTATGTTATTATTCTTACGTGTTATTGGGCTTATTTTAGCATTTCTTGAAGTTTCATTCAAAATTTCCAAGGCTATCATAGTTTTCTTGATTTTTCCATGTTTTGTAAGGT
>JAOXJP010010136.1:0-32239 GCA_025762735.1 Platanus orientalis | reverse complement strand
TCGAAAACTTTGGAGAGGATAGACATGGGTTAGGGAAGAATGCACTAACGATTGTGACAACATATTGGAATTGCCTCTTTGTTTTTTTCCTTTTCCGGATATCCGAAATCCAAACTTTTTAAATGGTTAGGATACGGTATAGTTTTATAATATCCGGTAGAAAAGGATACGGAAGCGGATATGCTTAAATTTGGTCCGTATCCGATCTGTTTGCAGTCCTAACTAATACCAATCGCAGGTCCTAGAATATCTAGACCTTAAATGATCCTAGAGCGGGTGGATAGGATCTTACCAATTTTTTAGAATTTAAGTCAATTAAGATCCAATTCCAACTAAAGGTTCTTCTTTATACCAATTATGCAGCAGATTAATTTTAACTATTTTATATGCTTTAGCACACTTAGGGAACCCAATTAGCAGCCGATATTTATTTAGGGCACTACACATACAACCACAAAAGTACTTTGATCAATCATACACAAATAAATGAATCTAATATTAATTAGGGATATTACTAGTACAATAGCAATGGCAATTTGATCAATTGAGCTCATTTGAGTGAATCAATTCAGTGCCCTAGTGCCTAAACCAACTTGATTTACTATTAATCAATTTAACTAATTTTGCGAAGAAGTATTAATTAAATCAGATTCCAATATATATGTGAGAGTTTAATTAATTAGGCACACACCATGCAAAATCACACAATAATCACCAATGTTTATAGTGGTTCGGCCACTCTCCGATCCCTATGTCCACTTTCGAAAGCTCTTCCCTGAGCCTATGCTTTTTATTAATAGGTAATCCTAAATCTATTATAGGTAAATCATAAAAACATAAACACTTACAAGTTCAGCGAGAATCTACTCGCCTTGTAAGCCACACATTCAGTGTCTCTGATGAGTGTCCTACGTCTACTGTCTCTAGTGAACATACAAACCAACTTCCAATGTCTCTGGCGGAAGTCAAACTTCATTGAAGAAGGAATGAGTTTGAACTCACTAGCAATGCCTCTTTGTAGGCGGATCTTACTATAGTAACCAGCATAAATGCCTCTTTGTAGGTGGATTTCATTGTAGTAATACATGTTAGAGACCTCATAGATAAGGTTTTGTTTGTATGAACTATAAAGGGCTCTAACTCTCACAGCTTTCTTGGATTTTTGGATTAGAAATCTCCAAAGAACAACCCTTTAATAGATATACCAGAGAATAAACATGTAGGGTTATAAATCAAATTAAGAACCTCACACAACCTCTTTAGATTTTCAAATAAAATAACAAAGAAAAATACAAAAGTATAACTATGGTAGCGCTCAAGTTCATCTACGGTTCCTTGCGAACCTTGATTGAGGTTCCCTTTATATAGAGAGTAATATTCTTATCTTTTAGAAAGGTTTAAACAACTACAAATTGTCAAGATTCGATTTTGTGAGTTGTATGAAATATTCCAAATTTACCCATGTTGGATCGATCTAGCTAGTTTGGACTGATCTAGACTCCTGATCAATCCAACTTAGCCTGATTGATCAGGGCTCTATTGAGACTCTGATCAATCAGGAAAATCATGGACATTGCATGATTGATCGGGGTTTGCTATGAGAACCTTTGCAAACTTTAGAACACTTCCTAATCGATCTGACTTCCCAATCAATCTAAAGTGGCCTGATCAATTGAGGCTGATATCCTAATCAATCCAAGTTGGCCTGATTGATCCAGATCCCCTATTTTTTGACTATTTAAACTTATTCTAAACCAAGTCTATGTGGAACCTTTCTCTAAGGTTGTGGGGTGGTCTTCTAACACCAGCCTAAGGTATTTGGCCTAGTATACCCACTTACCAACCTTCCCATATAATATTACTTGTGTAGCTCAGAAGTTGTCCCTTTTTGAAGTCTGCAGTGTGATTGAGACATCTTACATAATTTTGGCTTTGTCATGGCCTCTAACCTCGATAGTCTTTGTCTTTCGGTCTTGCAACATGTTCATTTATTGAACTTTCCCAGACTTAGAATTACATGGGCTCAATACATTTTCCAATGACATACAGACATGTAAGACTTAACACACTTGAAAATAACATACATTATATACTTTTTACAATTGAATGGAATTGAAAATACAAAATGAACTTAAATCTCCTCCTTTGTCAATTCCATGAGAAAATATAAATTTCATAAAAAGTACATGTCATAGAATTTTAGCAATACTCAGCTACCCCTTAAGGTGTGATTTATTGCTACACCTGTATCACACTAAAACACACTACTTTTCTCATAAAGTTTATTTAGCAAAAAGGTAATCATGTGATACAAAAGAATGCTCAAAGTAATATAACAATTAAATTAGGCAATTCAAACTTTACACTTAGGCAATTTAAATAATGTCAAAGGATTTTACTATATAAGCTCAAGCCAATCAATTTCAAGACATTTTACTATTTGAGTTCTATGGAATCTCTTAGCTAGCATATAAAGCAATGTCAATGTCAATTTCAGTTTCATGCTAAGATTTAAAATGTAAAATTTTACTATAATATTACTATCTCTTCCCTTTTCTTCTAAACCATTCTCTCCCCCTTCCTTCTAAATCATTCTCCCCCTTTTGTCATGAATTGACAAGTGTTTGAACTGCCCCTAAATACATGAAAATGGATCATCAAATTGCATAATAAGGTAGACACATATTCAAACATAAACCTAAGGCAATCAAACATAAGTATAAGGCATTCAACAAATAACACATTCAACACATGAGAGAAATACACCACTCGTATATAAAATGAAGTCACTTTATTTATAATTTTGGAAATTACAATGCATATGACTTCTAGTACATCAAAAAGATCACAAAAAGTGAATACTACAAAGTTCAAGCCCAAAAACAATTCAATCCTCCTCATTATATTCACCCTCCTCATTCTCTTCTTCTTTGTCCTACTTAGTCTTGTCTTCAAGTTCTTCTAAGTGAATGGAAGATCCTTCTGAGATTTTTGTCTCTTCAAAGATAGAATAGTCAGGATCCTTAGCCTTCATATATTGCTCATGTAATTTGAGCCTAGAGGAAAGCTGGGCTTGCTTCTTCTTTGCCTTGTTTAGCGTGTTAACCATTTCCTTAATACCATATAATTTTTCTTGGCTTGCTACAAGATTTTGAAGAAGGTATGTAATCGAGGTCCTTGAAGATGAAGCTTTTGCAGTTGGAGCCTTGAAGATTTTGGAGCTTGAGGGTGTAACTGTGGATGGTGTAGATGATGTAGCTACAAAGGATGTGACCTTAGAGGACTTCAGTTTTTCTATGATGCTCATCCTCTTGAGAGTCTTCATGCCAATTGGCTCTCCTTGATTCCCGACTTTGGATTATTTGGGAAACACAACTCCCGCCTTTTCCAAAATCTTTGTGATCATGACAGCATAAGGTAAGAAATTTCTGTTATTCAATACCTTTGCCTCTGTCATTATAGTGTAGCAGATAATGGAGGAGGCATCTATAGGTATTCCCTCAATGATATTTCCTACTATGTCAACCATGTTCACCTTCATGTCTGAATGGTGAAAGGTCAGTAGCAAATTGTATGACAATATCGGATTAAAAAACCTAGCCAAGGGCTTATAGCCAACCGCCTTCAACACAGTGCCCCAAATAACAAGCTTTCCAAATAGTTTCATGGTGATAAACTCCTTGTGGGTTTCTTCTAACTCATCAGCTAAAATGCTACAGCCTTGTAGGTTTTCCTTTTAATCCCCAACATTTCTAAAATTGTATCGGGACTGGGTATAATTGGAGTCCCATAAACAAGTGAGCTAAATGTCAGATTTTTGTAATCAAGCTTATGGAGGTTGGAACAGAAGATCCGCACTACCTCCTTTTTCACCTTGCCCCTTAATTGGAATAGGGGTAACCATCCCCTAGCCTCAAAATTCTCTTCAAAGAAAATAGTTTTAAGAGTACTCTATTCTACATATCTCTCAATCATAAGTGGCCTACGAGAGAAATACCTTTTGTAGTTGGTTTGGCTCTTCTCATATCGTAATTGGGAGTACGATCATATTTCGCCATGCTTCCTTTTGATTCTTTTAGTTGGATTTCCCAAACTTTTGCTTGTTCCCTTCATTGGAGCCTTGCCTCTATCCTCCATTGATTGAATCAAAGCCTAAAATATAAGATTTTCAAAAAGATTTTAGTTGGAGTTCTTGGGAATACTTCTCTTTAGGGTTTTCTCACACAAATAGTCGAATGAGAGTGAGAATGAGGGATTTTGCCTTTTATTTGTGTGGGTGGTTCAAATTCAAAAAAACACCAAGTCTAATCAATCTACATGTTTTATATCGATCGAAAGCCTGATTAGTTAGAAAGACCTAGAGCGATATGGATTCCCAATTCTGTCTTTTTCCTACTCTTTTCAATTCAACCTCTTTCCTTAGCTAATGTAGCCTCTTGAGAGAATACTTGTGAACCTATAAAACTTGTTCAAGACATTTCACACATTCCAATTGAGCTTTGCTTCTTGCCATGACATGCAACTATACAATTACCTCTGTAGAAGCAACCTCCACTAGTGCTTTTTCGGTCTTCAACATCACTAGCCCAATCTGCATATGTGTATCAACAATTTTACTATTTATATCAAATGGATACCATAGAACATAGTTGATGATCTATGGTTTCTGTATGACCACCACATATTAGACAAATAGTCTCCATTTCATAAATAAATTTCGATAAATTCCCTCTCAATGGTAATGCACCTTCGAAGCATCTCCATATAAACATACTGCCTCAGGGAGGTAGATCAGTGATTTTCTAGACAACTTTCATCACGTTCCACAACTCAACATTGAAGGCCTAGGAGGAAGAAGGTTGCATCTTTTGAATTTTAGTATAGATCGATTTTGCACTGAATTTTCCTGAAGGGGTTAGAGTCCAAATTAGAGAATCTTCTTCTTGTCTATCAACCTTGCTCAAATGAATGTGAGAGATAGCTTCAGCAACATGAGGATGGAAAATATTCTAAATTATCTCTGTCTTCTAGGTCTTGGTTGCTGAATCAATTAATCCGTACACCTTATGATAGGGAGATTTAGTTAGGTTCTCTCATTCCCCAAAATAAGCCATAGTTGGAATCCATGGGTCTGACCAACTATTAATACTAGTTCCATTTGCCCCTGGCTAGCAAGCACCTGACTTCAACAACTCTTTGCATTGCAATATTCCTTTCCAAGCACAAGAATTTGAAGAAGACTTTTTTGCAATTCTAGAAATTTCCATGCAACAAATATTTGGCATTGAGGAGGCGAACCCAAATGGAATCTGGATTTTGTAAAAACCTCCATCCAGTTTTCGCGACCAACAATTTGTTAACAGCTTCCATTTCCCTTATGTCTAGCCCACCCTAGTTTTTGTTGTTTTGGAAGTGCTTCCAAGCTTTAAGATAAAGATGGATTCAGCCTTCTGAAAATCCCCACAAAAAATCATGTTGCATCCTATTGATCTACTTACATATGGCTTTTGGAAATAGATTTATTGCCATAGAATAAATTATAATAGAAGCAAGAACAACTTTGATGAGAATAGTGTGTCCTACATGAGATAGGAGCTTTGACCACCCTTGAATTTTGAATTGAGTTTTCCTATTAGAAAATCATAGGCCTCCTCTCTTGATTAGTTTAACAATGGTCTGCACCTTAGGGATTTCTCCTCTTTTTCTATAATCTGAACCCCAAAGGAATCTGGCAACATAGTTTTCCTTGGATTGCTAATATTTCTACTTAAGTAAATGGCCGATTTGTTAAAATTCACCACTTGCCCTGACCATTTTCCATAGACACATAGTAACTGTTTGATGTTTTTTGGCATATGCATTGTAGATTTTCCTAATAAAAACAAATCATCAGCAAATATAAGATGCGTTATTGTTAGAGCGTACCTATTTATTTTAATTCCCTGATAAAAACATGCTTCATCCATGTTTGAAATTAGTTTTGACAACACCTCAAAACATAGAATAAACAGATATGGAGAAAGTGGGCATCCTTGGTGAATTCCTCTTGTGGGCCAAACATATCCCTCTGAGATTTCATTAACCAGGATAAAAAAAAGTAGCAGACTGAATACTAAACATAATTAAATTTTGTATATCATCATTAAACCTAAACCCCTTCAGAGTGAAGCTTATAAATTGCCATTCAAGTCTGTCATAGGCCTTTGACATGTCCAATTTGGGTGCAAAAGCATCACTATGACCTCCCATTTTTTTCATTGAGTGAAGTAGTTCCTGAGCCACAATTATATTATCTGTAATCTGTCTGCCCAGTACAAAGGCACCCTATAAGGGAGAGATAAGCCTTCTCAAAAGTGGACAAATTCAATTGGCAATAATCTTAGCAACCACCTTGTAGGTGACATTGCATAGAGAAATAGATTTGAAATCTACTGGGGTTTCACAGTTATGCTTCTTTGGTATAAGAGCAATGTAAGTGTGATTAATTGCCTAAAAAATACACTTCCTTTGAAAACAACCATTCACAAATTGAATCAAATTTGTTACTACAACCTCTTAGAGATTTTGATAGAGAATAGCATGTACTCCATCTAGACCAGGAGCTTTGAGGGATCCCATACAATTAATCACTCCTCTTATTTCCTCTTCTAAGGGAATTGAGGTTAGAGTTTCATTTTCTTTAGAATTGATGGGACTTCTGTGAACACAAAATCAGTTAGTATGGTCTCAGAGTTAGAGAATGAGAAGATCCCACTAAAGTAGTGTGAGAAACAAGATGAGATTTCTTTAGGCTCATAGGTCTAAGAGTTGGATGGAAGTTTGATGCTGGATATTGTATTCCTGTGCCTCCTATTGACCATAAATATGTGAAAAAACCTTGTATTCCTATCTCCATTCTTGATCCAAGATTTCATGGATCGTTGGTGCTAATAATCTTCTCTTTTCAAGAGCTCATTATTTTTGGTAATCAGCTCACCCTCTTCGTGTAGAAGTGCATCGAAAATAGCACCAAATTGGATATCATTCAATCTGGTTTTAATGTGGTTTATTTCTAACTGCACATTGCCAAAGCATTGCCTACTCCATTTACTGATGCCATGTTTGAAATTCTTTAGTTTTGTAAGAAGTGTAGCTTGAGGATTGAATTCTAGCATGATTTTGCAGCTTCCTTGAATTGCTCATGCCTAAGCCACATTGCCTTAAACCGAAAAGGGGGTTCTTCATTCTAGCAAATTTCTATAAATTTAGCAAAATAGGAGTATGATCATTGTTGATAAAAAGGCAAATGCAGTAATGAAGCATCCGTGAACCATAATTGCCGTTGGCTATCTGTCAGAGCTCTATCTAGCATTTCCCTAATATGGAAATGGGAACTATGTTTGTTGGACCAAGTATAAGCTAGTCTTGAAAATCCTAGATCTAGCAAAACCACAATAATTAATCATTTCTTGAAAATCACTAAAGTAGGCATTACGCATTGTGCTCCCTCCTAGTTTTTCAGATGACTTGATAATGGAATTGAAATCACCCATACAAAACCATGGACCATATTAACGTCATCTGCAAATTGTTTCAAAGTCCTCCATACTTCTTTTCTATTAATTCTTCTTGGGTTTCCATAAACACATAGCAAATACCATTCAAAAGAAAGAGCTTCATTGAAATTTTTTAAATAATTACATTGTTACTGGAACTTATTATTTTTAAATCAACATGGTCTTCTCAGAACAATCAAACCGACATAAAGATGGTACAATATGATAATTTTTAACTCCCAGGCTTCTCAAAATAAATAGAGCTTTCTCCTTAGAGCATTTTGTTTCAGACAAAAAAGTAACACTAGGCATAGTTTCCTCGAGTAATGACTTTATGGTCAGAATTTTTGGTTCACCGCCCAACCCCCAACGGTTCCATGATATCAACTTCATTTTCCGTGTGGCTGTTCTAGGTCAGCCGCCACCATCCTTTCATAGATTGAGAGATTAGAGGTCTTCTTGTTTTTCCCTTTCCTAGGAAGTCTAAACCTCTGAGTTTTCCAATCTTGTTCTTTCATTTAGGTACTGGTTATTGCAGTAGTACATTTCTTTGAGTTTAAAAGAATTTCAAAAGGTGAAGCTATATGCTTCCCCCACTCTTTTTTGTCTGAGAATTAAACTTTTCATATTCACTAGTTCTAGTTTCATAAACCGATGGAGAAGTAAATGGAGGGCTAACTTGGTTTATACCAGTATTGGTTACTTGTGTTGGTATAAAACATTGAATTGCTGAGTTGAGTTAGTTATACTGCTTTTTGGAGAATCATTTGCATTGGTGGGCCATTATTGATGACACAGTTGTTTCTATTCTCCCAATCCATCTGCACACGCTAGGACATAGGAGCATCCATAGTTGAATGCTGATTTCTAGCTAGTTTTCCAAGTTCATTGGATGGGATCCCATCAAAGCTTGGATTCGTATCTTGTGAAATGGCTCAATTCAAACCGCCTCCTATTATGGCAAAAGTGGTGGTCTATTTGAAGTGGGATTCTCTAGGATTTGCACCCTTAGCTAGTGTATCCAAATCGGAATGAAGTTGTGGATTTTCCTTGATTGCATGTGAGTTGTCTCCTTCCGAGTCACAACCTTTGATGGCATGAGTAGAATCCAAAAAGGTATGGGATTCATCAAAGCTACCAGTGCCACCAGCTATGATTTCCAAAATTGTATATAGGACAGTTGAGTTTATACGATATAACCACGATCAAAGATTTTGGAGAGAGACCTTTCGCAATGAAGTGATTTGGATGGCATTGTGGTAGCTGATTTTTCTCCATGAGAATCTCCCATAATCCTCCTCTTCCCTTCTACCATAGCTTCCATGATCTCCACGTCAAACAATTGTGTAATATGGTTTCCGACATGTGTAGCTTGTTGTGAATGTGAGTCGGTGGATTTTAGAGCCTTTGAGGACTTTTGCTCGTTCTTCCAAGCCAGCTGTCCTTGGTGTGCAATGAGCTCCATATTCCTTACCAATTGTGCTTGGTGCTCAGTGGGCCCCATCTCATGCCACATCACCTCTTCACTCGCCAGACTTGCTACTTGAACTACATGCCACTCTGGCGAAGATCTCAGCCATGGGATTTTTTTGATGCCGAATCTTCTTCCTTCTCACTCCTTGAACACTTTGAATTTTCAAAGCAAGCATGATCAACTATCATTTTTCTTCTCATGACCTCTCCTTGGTAAGGCTCAAATGGAACTATCAAGCCTTAGGATGAGCATATCTTTAAGTTTCTCATGGATTTCTTCTGAGAAGTCCTTGCGAATTATGCTTTGCAGCTCCCTGTACTTAGGACAATTATTTTAAATATAGCCTAGACATCCACAGAAGAAACATAATCTAGGCTTTTCATACAGAACTTTAGTTGTCGTCTCTTCTTTGTTAGCAAGGATCATCCCTATAGACTGGTGCAGGGTTTTGTAACATCAATCTTTCAACCTTGCAGATTTGTTTACGGGCCTCTCCTTTGGGTATTGGCAATGGCCTCCCTAGCTTCTTGGCTACCTTTGTGACAACATTGGCCTTCAAATATTCAACCAAGAATCCATGTAGTTGAATCCATAACTCCATGGTTGATAGATTATATTTGTGAGGAGCTGCATAGAATACAGTGGTGAAGCAGTACATAATCGTTATTGTAAATCCATGGTGTGTTCAACTAGACTTTTTCCAAGTCTTCTTTGTTGTCAAAACGAACTATGAGGACAATGAACTATGACCAAGTCCTCATGATATTCAGCAATTATGACTTTACCGTAGTTATCTCATGACTGAAGAAGTGCCTTCTTAAGCTCAATAAAGTGAAAGGGTTTGTCAGAGAAAACTTTGGTCACCAGACAAATTTTCCAATCTTGATTATCTTTAATCTCTTCATGTTGAATAGCCATGTTTGATGGTTCTTCATTCTCCTTCAGAAGTGTTACGTGCCTTCCGCTTTTTACCTATTTTAAAGAAGAAAAAATACTACTTTAAGGGTAGCCAAACCACCTGGGAAACTCTTTTTAATTTATAACTTGCTTATCTCATTCATTCGTAGAAAGAAATTTAAATACATCACACTACCAACCACAACCAACTCCATAACCCTAAACTTAAGAAACTACACCCCACTACTTAGGAACCACCCTTATCTCCCTAT
Organism: Platanus orientalis; assembly: GCA_025762735.1. Classification (NCBI taxonomy): domain Eukaryota; kingdom Viridiplantae; phylum Streptophyta; class Magnoliopsida; order Proteales; family Platanaceae; genus Platanus; species Platanus orientalis. The sequence goes on along the minus strand of JAOXJP010010136.1, from coordinate 22,061 downwards.
CCACTAACCCACTCCTACATACAATAAGATAAATTAAATAAAGATAAATACAAAATAAAACAACCACATCCCCTAACTAACTTAAGCATGTAACATTCCCTCCCCCTTGAAAATAAACCTTGTCCTCAGGGTTTTTAGGTGGGAAAATTATCTTGTTTTGTTGTAAGTCCATCCATCTCATTAGAAACATCTTCTGGCCAATGACCTTCCATGAGAAATAATTTTTACACCTTACACCTATGGCTAGGAGCAAATTTCTCGTCACAATTATAGCATAATCCCTTGTCACGCCTTTCTTTGTTTTCCACTGGTGTTAGCTTTTTAGGGAAAATAAACACATCCTCTATTTTTTTGTCGGGTGCAACCTGGTCATAATCTTTATCACCCGCTATAGGTATTCACATATTGCATTCTATGTAACATGGCTTATAATATTATAATAAAATTATTAGTTTATAACCATTAGTTCGGCATATATATGTATAATAAATATATATGTATACACATATATTAACTTAAACAGATACATATATTTAATCGAAACAGGTCAATACACTTCTTTTTTCATCTGGTTTATAATTGGATTAAAAAATGAATATTTAATCAAAGCATATACATATGGATTCATATTCACTTTAAGCAACTGAATACAAATCGGACACAATATAAATATGGGGATAATTGACAAGCCCATATACATGTGCGTTATATAGGTGACTTTTGCACTTAAATGCATTGCAAAACCAAAATGAATTTGTACCATTACAAGTGGCTTGGGGCATTTTCACACCACTAAGAAATGGAATTCACTTTGTATTTCATGGTATTTGAAATGGAATTTAAAATAAGATTAATTTAGGATTTATTTCTTTTCCATTTTTCTTATTGGAATTTGATGATAAATTATGTGTCCAAATGCAAGAATAAAAACCACAACAAAGCATGGTCTCAACTACTTGGGGTAGATTTACCAACAAAAAAAAAAAACCTACTTGGGGTAGGCTATACTAATCATGTTCCACAAATCCATTCGATGTAATACCCTATTTGTTGTTAAATCAAAAGCATCCAAGTCTTTCATCACTACTTGAACCGAATTCAATTTCGGCCTTTCTATTGTCCTTATAACACCTTCAACTTGCACCGTCTTACTCATGTTATTTACTGTAGTCATTGGTCTTTTCCACACATGACCAAAAATTCTATGCCGGCTTCTCATCATGAATCAATTTATTTCTAATTCTATCTTTTTTAGTCTTACCACTCATCATCTTAAAATCCTCATCTTTGCAACAACCATTCTATATATTTATGGTTTCTAGCTAGACTGGCACGCATTCTGCTCCATAAAAGCATGGCTGATCTATAGCCATCTTATAAGATTTTCCTTTCACTTTTTATGGTATTCATTTTATCATGCAACAATCCAAAACCAATAACCTGCTTTAATTCTATGAGCAACACCTTCTTCAATATCTCCTTAAGGATGATTGAACCAAGATGTCAAACATGGTTTAGTCCAGTGTACTTTCTGGTTATCAATTTTAACCACTCACTCATTTTTTTTTTACTAAAATTACATTCCATGTATTCTTCTATTGTTTGACTTGAAATATTTGGTTCAAGAAGATCTTTGCATAGTTTCAACATAGCATTTACCACTTTTTAGTCTCATTAATCAAAACAATATCATAAGCAAATAGCATACACCATGGTGCATAGTCAACTCATATCTTAGACAAAAAAGATATGGACTTAATGCTTACCTTTGGTCAAACCTACCATAATAAAAAACTCACTTGCGGCTCCCCCACTTGTCCAAGATTAGTTATCATTCTATGAAGCCTATTCCATACTAATTCAATATATCTACATGAGACCCCTTTCTTTTTCAAAAGTAATCTCTCTTGTTACTTTTTCATATATTTCTCTAAGTCAAAAAATACCATTTGAAGATCTTACCTCTCTAAGCTTCCCTATTAGTTGCCTAAGTGAGAAAATTGCTTCAATCATTGACACCTTAATCCTACAAGCCCTGTGAATTATATGCTTCCACGAAGAGTTTATCTTTGAAATGCCATGTCAACACCCATCACAAAGTGACATAAAATACTAGTGTTCATCATAAGACAATTACTCATTGCCATAAAGCATTTTGCCTCCATGACGATGACTCGGCAAAAAGTTGAACCGTTCTACATTATAGATTAGTTTGTCAACATTCAAAGGAAGAGGTCTCTAGTTAAAGAGGGTATGTAGCACAATAGGGTTCTCTTCTCCTTCTAGGTCACGATGCTGATACTTTTCCTCGAAATGAAGGGTAATCCACCCACATAGATATTGTAATGACAAATATATTGTGATTGTATTGATCAAATGAGGATTGAAACTATTAAATACTCTACAATCCACCTCATTCCATGATAAAGGCTGCATAGTGAGGCAACTGCCAAATTATGCAATACGTTTCTCATTAATTGGCCCACAACTCTGAAAGTGGTCATTTAAGGCTGCGTTTGGAAGCCACCTGTAATGTAATCATTCCATTTGAGTTTCCAAAGGATTTTGTAGCCACAATGGGTTGGTTTGTAATGAACTCATTCAGATTTGCACCGATTTGTGCTTGATAACATTAGTCATTTCATTTTATAGAAAGACCTAAGATGACTTCTGTTGATGTATGTGAATCCCATGAGCATGTATTGGGAAAGGGTAGTGCTAAGAGTCTTGTATATGTCCTATGTGAGCTCACAAGTTCGAATCATGAAGCCAAGAAGGACTTAAGACCAAGGAAAAGCACTCGGAAGAGGCACTCTAAGTAAGGTATAATCCATGCATGTCATATCATATTGTATGCCTAAAAGCAACCCTAGACATGGTTTAGGATCGCAAATGTTGCCCCAATTGAATGCCCAAAAGACTACTCAAAGGATGCCCAAAAAGTATTGTGTACTATGTAGAACACAGAAACCAAATTGATTGCGCTTTTCGCAATTGGTTTGGCGAAATCAATTGCGAAAAGCACAATCAGTTTCGAGTCAGGTTTTGAGCAGAATTCTTATCAGTGGAGGGCTAAACTCGTAGGCCCAAACTGATTTGGGAAAGAGTTTTGGGATTTTGTCCCAAACCCAAATCGATTTCAAAAAGCCAAATCGATTTGGCCTGAAACTGGGTTGCCAAATCGATTGTGCTTTCTAAAACCGATTTGGACCCCAAACTAATTTGAAAAAGCCCAATCGGTTTGGAGGGTATTTTTGAGAAAAAAATTTACGAAAATTTAGGGGTGATTTTTGAAATTTAAAACCCATTTTGGTCATCTAAAGGCCCATAATCACTCCCATTTTAATATATACTCATCCTAAGGCCAAGGATGTTCATCCCCACTATAAAAGGAGCTTTTTTCTTTAGGGTAAAGCATTTCCTACAACACTCCAAGTTTTTAGAGAGAGCTAAGAGGCATACTATCTTGAGAGCCTTCTCCATTGTGCAAACTTTTGTTGTCTATTATTTACTGAGCTATAGAAACTAGCATCCTACTCTTCTTTCTACTATTTCTTTTCTCCTATTGAACTAAATTCCTACCATTAAGAAGAGGTTGTGGTGAGTGGTTTTACCTAGTGGAACTCACTTTTGGCTGAGCTCAAGGAGCACTAGAGCCAAGTACTTGGAGCTTGTGGGCAACTAAGGCATATCAGCTTAACAAGGAGCATCCCACATATTGAGCAACTAACAACATCAACCATATGGTGGTAACATTTGCTTGACTTTGCATTCATTTGCATTCATATTTATTTCTATTATTGTTTAGCTTCTGCCGAAGACACTATAAGCTTGAGAACCTCCACCAGAGACATCAGAGGTATTGCACACTCACCGGAGACACCGAGTGTTGTAGTTAGCTTGCTTGTGAGCAAGTAGTAGGGTTTGTATATTGACCTAGGTTGTAATAGAACCTGAATGAAATATAGTCAAGCTCGGTAGTGAGCTTTAGAAGAGTGGACGTAAGCCCGAGTGCCCAACCACTATAAATCTTGTGTTGTGGTTTGTGATTGTGTGATTGTTTGTCTCTTTGTTGCTTTATTTTATACTACTCTTGCCTACCATATGTTTGCTACCATTCTTAAGTAGTTACACTTGAGCACACACATGCACTCAATTGGACATATTGTAAAAGAATTTAATAACCACAAGAAGGTAATTCAAAAATGGGTTAATTAAATTAAAAGAAATCCTATTTGCCCCCCTAGGATTAATTGTGTAGCATTTAAACTTCATTTCTATTTGTAGTTAACCATGTTTAGCGAGCTTACCATGTTTATTTTTTTCACAAACCTTTTTAGTTCTCCAACACTAGTTTAACTTTGATATGACTTTTCTTTTTTGAGTACTTCAACCATCTTTGGTTTCCTTCCTGTTCTTGTCAATGTCTTTGGGTGTGCCTCTTTGCATGATATTTACATGACACGTACACACACATTACATATTTATATTTTTACATGGACTTGACAATACTTCAACAATCTCCTCCTTTGTTAGTCCATGGCAAAACTTTACAACTCACACAATCAAGCAAAAAAAATATTACACAACTCCACCCCAAAAATTACAAAGTTACACTCCCCCCTCAAACTAGCAGTCCCCCCCAATAGAGTGACTCTTGAGTGTGCATTAGTCATTTTCTTGGAGTCCGTCTAATCTGAAAAATGGCACACATACCTTTCTCAAACACATTTTGGCACTTAGGAAGACATTAAAGGATTGCATAAGACAATAAAAAATTGCTTCGTGTTTATGTTGTGTATGTTATGTATCTCCCTTTTTGTAATGGAATAACAAACAGTGCAAGTAACAAAAATTATTCATTAATGAAGAGAGCATGAAATATAAGCATGGAGTACAAAAACAACAGTCTGACAATCACCAAAATAAAATAGTAATGATGAACAAAAACAAGAAAACTAGTCATCCTCCTCCTCACTGACGTAGTCTCACTCTCATCCGTTCCTGAGTCTAGAGTGGTCCTAAAAAGCATCTCTCCAACTTCAACCTAAGGTAAACGGGTCTTCTGGAAAGATGAGTCCATGCGCGAGAGATGATCCTCAATGGCATCTAATTGAGATGCCATATGCTCTTGACATGCATCTATCCTATTTTCCTTCTTGGCTAAGAGCTTTTGGTTTTCAATGACTCTCATGAACTTCCTCTTGATATAAGTCTCGAGACTAGAGTTTCTCAAGCACTAGACATTGAAATGCATCTGAAGGAAGACAGGACGAGTCAACCTTGGAAGGAGGTGGTGGAGGAGCATCCTCATCAATATCCTCATGTCCAAAATCAATTTGTAAAGGAGGAGGTTGTGTTAGCACTGGATCTGCCTTTTGTTTGGCATTCTGAAGCATCTATGGATCATCCTTGCATTGATCGGACCAGCTTAATTCGTTGGGGCTAAATTAAACTAAACTATATTTTGTCTCATCAAGTGAGTGACGAGGATGGAAAAAATGAGACTAGTGCAGGGATCCTATGACTTCAGAGTCTTGATCATCCTGTTGCATAGGATGGCACCAAGATCCATAGTTTTCCATCCATCACATTGGCAACTAAATAAGCCATCTCCTTATTCATGTCGGCCTAGTGCATCGTAGGGATCCGATTATAAGTGAAGATGTGATACAATAACCTAGCAAAAAGATGACATGTTGACGCATTGAGCCGTTCTTACCAATTAACCTTCTTGCGATCCATACGCGTAGCGAACTTCACCTTGTCATCTTTAGTTAGACACAATACCAGGCAAGCAACCTCTCCATTTTGAACCCTAGGAATCCCCAATTCTAGTTCTAGAATGTCGAGGTTGACAATAATGGGAACCCCATAGACCTCAGTCACAAAAGAGAATTTTATCTCTCTCCACATGAGCATTAGCATAAAAGATCTAAACTTCAAGATCATGGTAGGTCCCACGAAGCTTGAATAATGAATTCCACCCATAATTTGCAATATCTACCATTCGCATGGGCTTAGGCTCAACAAACCTCTCACAAATAATAAACTTCTTTAAAAAGATACTCACAAACTTGTAGCGGTTTTTCTTGTTGCGAAAGTCTTGCAGATCAGAGATTGGAACATCATACTATGGTTCCTTTTGTGGAAATGGACCTTGCATGGAACCCAATGGTGTCTTCCTCTTTTGACTGGTGGTTTTCTTCCTATGCATGTATGGTTGTGCCGCCCCTACTCTAGTTGAGGAGCCCATTGGTTGCTTGCCTTTGTTTGCCATTTGTAGCAAGAAATGCTCAACAATCATGAGGAGAAGATTGAAGAGGGAGAGTAGAGAGTGTAGCTTCAGGTGGAGAAGAACAAATCAAATGGCAATATGTAATGGTTCGTGGCTTTTTAAGAATTTTTTTTTATAAAATAATGATTTTTACCATGTGGAACTGTTCATGACAGAAGGCATGACCGGTCCTAGGGTGGCATTCAATTATTTACTAGATTGCCATGCATGACCGGTCCTAACGTCCATCATGACCAGTCTTAGGAGCAAAATTCACAAAAATTACACCCCTACCATTGATGACCGGTCATTTGAAAATTGTGACTAGTCTAAAATTCTATTTTTGGCATTTTGCTCATTTTTTGGGCCCCGTTTCATCCCTATACATCTCATTATCCTTCTAAACATGTGAGTAATGACCTAAATGCCCTTTTTAGACAATTTCACACATTTCTATCGCCCCTCTCAAATATTGGAATATTTACATCAAGAGGCTTGATCAAGATGTCTGCAAGTTGATTCTCAATTTTGATGTATTCTAGCGAAACAATCTTGTCCTCTACCAATTCTTGGATCAAAAGGTATTGGATATCAATGTGTTTAGCTCTTGAGTGTTGAACAAGGTTTTTGGAGATATCAATTGCAGTCACATTGTCCACAAATAGGTTCATTGTTTATGGTCTCAATTCAGTCCTTTAACATTTGTTTCATCTAAAGCAATTGAGTAGACCCACTCCCACCTGCAATGTATTCTGCTTCAGATGTTGATATGGAGATGGAGGTTTATTTCTTTCCATGCTAGGAAACTAGACAGTTCCCAATATAGAAGTAACACCCACTTGTACTTTTGTGATCTTCCATATTTCCAGCCCAATCAAAGTCAAAGTATCCAGCTATCACTAGATTTGCATCAAACGGATATCATGATCCAAAATTGATGGTTCCGTTAACATATTTGATGATTCTCTTGACCGTAGTGAGGTGAGATTCCTTGGATGCACTTTGATATCTTGCAGATACACCAACACTAAATGAGATATCCAGTCTACTGGTTCTTAAGTACAACAAACTTTCAATCATGTTTCTGTATAGTTTGGTGCCAACTTCCACTCCATTTGGATTAGCAATAACCTTTATGCTAGTGCACATAGGAGTACTTGCTGGTTTGGAGTCTTAAATCCCAAACTTCTTCATTAAGTCCTTGGCAAACTTAGACTAGTTCACAAATAAGCTACTCTTGGTTTCTCTAATCAGTAAACCAAGGAAGAATATGAGATCTCCCTCCATACTCATCTCAAATTTAGATTTTATGGTCTGAGCAAATGTGTGCAACATTGCTTCATTAGTTGACCCGAAAATGATATCATCAACATAAATCTGTACCATGAGTATGTGACCATCATTCTTCTTGAAGAAGATAGTCTTATCAACACTCCCTCTATCAAATTGGTGGTCTAGTAGAAACTTCGTAAGTCTTTCATACCTCTAGGAGCTTGTTTTAGATCATACAATGCTTTCTTGATTTTGTATACATGATCAGGTAAATGAGGATCAACAAACCCATTAGGTTGTTCCACGTATACTTCCTCTTATAAGATCCCATTTAAGAACGCACTCTTTACATCCATTGATATATCTTGAATCTTAGATAACATGGTATGAAGAATAATATCGTAATTGACTCTAATCTTTCTACGGGAGCAAAGGTTTCTTCAAAGTCAATTCCTTCAACTTGAGCATACCTCTTTGCAACTAATCGGGCTTTGTTCCTCACTACAGTGCCATACTCATCCATCTTATTTTTTAAAATCCATTTAGTTTCAATGATATTTTAATCTTGGGTCATTTAGTAAGAAACAAAACATTATTCCTTTTGAATTGATTTAACTCTTATTGCATAGCCATTATCCATTTTGGATCATCAAGTGCATCCATAACCTTGCTTGGTTCAATCTATGAAGTAAAACGCACATGACTAATCAGATTTTTAACTTGCTTACATTTTTTAACTCCAGCCATAGGATCACCAATGATATCTTTTGAGGAGTGTCCCTTAATTAATTTGTTTTCTTTGGGATGTTGTATGACTGTTAAATTTCTTTGACTTCATTTTTAGACTCACTTTGTGAATTGTGAGTAATGATTCTTCCTTTAGAATTTGGTAGTAGAGAATCACTATTCATTTCAACTTGCCCCTTTTTCTTGTCATCTACCACCACATTGATAGATTCCTCAATGATAAGTGTTTGTTTGTTATAAACTCTATAGACACAGTTTTTAGATGAATATCCAAGAAAAATGGCATCACCATTCTTGGAATCAAATTTTCTAAGATTTTCTCTATCTCTTAGGACATAGCATGGGTTTCCAAATACTCTAAAGTATTTGATGTTTGGCTTCCTACCATTCTAAATCTCATAGGGTGTTTGGCCACTCCCGGGTCTAAGGTTGTAACACCCACGAACTTGGACTCGGATCACATCCATATGCGTCCTAGATTCAGAGCCGTCACATTGATAACTTGACCCATTTTCCTTAACATAAACAACCATACATCTTATATTGTATCATAGTCTTATAATCCAATTCGTTCATATACATGCGGAAGCGTACAACTTAAAACATTAGTTCATGCCTTACCAAGACATAAGCCCAATATCATTACTCCATAGCTTTTGAATTAATTCTTACCTTTAGTGGAAGCATAACTCATTCACATTCTATAACCATAAACATTCCATTCAAAGTAATATAGTGCAACGAAAATATAAATATATCCAACTACTCAATGTAAGGTGATTATAAGCATAATAAAAGGGGTGCCCACAACCACATAATATTCACAAATCTACAATGATGGTTTAAATCCTATTATACTCAATCCATACATCTAAAAATTTTACATTTCCCAAGTAAAGGCTCAAAGTAGAAAATGTAATAAAGGAAACCTCTCTCTAATTGGATCTGTCATCACCCAACAACGACCCAGTCACTCCACCAACTCGCCCAACTTGTGTCAATTGGGGTGATCTTAATATGCTCAACAAGTACAAATGCAAACCAAGTCCAAGTGATAAAGACAAGACTTGCACATAGGTTCCTCTTAAGTAACATAAGCATGGGTAACAATATAAAATTTAAACTATAGGAAGCAATAACATTTTAGTCCATGGGTACAACCATCTAAGCCATATAACACAAACAATGCCATGGACAATGAAAATGATACTTGTCACAAGCAATGACAAGGGTAACATCACTCATTTTTGGGGATTAGTCAATATCACTTTTTTATATTCTTTTTCATATCTCTTTTCAATGATTAGCTCACTTATCATTTGGATTCAATATAATTCATATCACATGGTTCATTTATGTAGAGACTTGATTAAATGTCTTATTCATTAAATCACATTACATCTTGTTATACTTCAAAGATTTAATCGTTGTTCTCCATTGTTGTGACCTAATGGGAGGTCCCAGAACTATGTTCAATAAGGTTCAATAGGTTCAATTGAAGGAAAGACACAAGCCAATTCAATATCAATAACTTCCATTGTTGTGACCTAATAGTAGGTCCTGAAACAATAATCAAAGGGTTCAATAAGTTCAAAGGATTCAATAAGGTTCAATGCAGTCAATGAATATCCACTATTGCGACCCAATGGAAGGTCTCAAAGGTAACATCATATCCCTGGTTGCGACCAAGGGTAGGTCCCTATATAGATTTCTGGTGTGATCCTCCATACTATACCATTGTTGCGAACCAATGGTAGGTCCTAAAGATCATATCATATCCTTTGTTGTGACCCAAGAGTAGGTCCCTATATAGATTTCTGGTGTGATCCTCTATACTATACCATTGTTGCGACCTAATGGTAGGTCCCAAATACATATTCTATTGTTGCAACCCAATGGAAAGTCCTAAATAACTTTACCATTGTTGCGACCCAATGGTAGGTCCCAAATACATATTCCATTATTGTGACCTAATAGAAGGTCCCAAACGGTTTAATCATGTTCAATGAGTCCAATAGTTCAATAAGACCCAAAGAGGGTTCAATATTTCAAAGGATTCAATAATATTTTAATGTTCAATAACAATAAATTCATGTCAAAGGGTATCAGTGGTCATATAGAAGTCTCATGACTAAGGAAAGAAAGTTTCATGGTTCAATAAGTTCTGATCATAATACTTTCATATTTTGCATTCAATTGTTCATCTTTCCTTCATATAAATTACATATGATCATTGATTTGAGTAGATTTTGATAATTTGTAGTTCTAATGATCTTTCATATTGTGAGATCTTTGTATCGTTTAAAGGAATCAATAATACCAATCATTGGTTCACATTTTATAATCCATTTATGGAAATCAAGGTTTCAATCATGCTTTATTTCAGTAAAAAACACTCTCTCATGTTCAATTTCATATTAGTACAATAGAATTCACATTTCTTATCGTAATTCAATGAGATTCACTTCAATCAATTATATTTGTTTTATAACAATCATTTTCATAAAGATTCCTATCAAATTAATCTTAGATCTATGTCAAATATATGTCTAACATATGGATTTCAAAAGAAATTTTCATAGATCTATCAATAAAGAGGAACATTAGATCAAAATATACTTAGATTCAATATTCATAGTGATATACATGAGATTTCAACTAGAAAACATGAATTCAACAAAGAAATTTGGCATAGATGATAATATCATCCAATTCACATAGATTTTACTCACAATTATAGCATTCATCAAGGTAGAGTAAGGATCTCATGGTTTCCAATTCAAAAGTATTCTAACAGTGAGTTTTATCATCAATCCATAAGGATGTACAAGGAACAATGAAGAAATTGACAATAGTTTGCAAGAGTACTTACTATCAATGAAGGTTTACATCAAATTCTCATAGATTCAATCAAAGATACTTTTCACCATGAAATTCAAGGGAGAAACTATAGATTTAATAGAAATTGATAGAGGTAGGAAGACTTAGTTTGTAAAGGTACTTACTATCTCTTCAAATCCTTTCTTCTTCCTCAACTTTATTCTCTTCAATCACCCAAAATCAATTTCTCTATAAAAATTAGTGTAGATCCATCATCAAATGAATGAAACTAGGTAATTCATTGAAGAAAATAACTTATTCTAGCAAAAACTCCCAAGATTGGGTTTGACTTACCAAACTAGGGAAGAATTTCTTCTCCTTCTTCCCAGATCTCTCAAATCTCTTCCTCTCTCCCATTTATATTTCTAGGAGGTATAAAAAGGGTTGATATCCTCTGTGACGCCCCCTTGTGTGATGCCCTGTGGCACAGGGGGGTGTCGTAGAGGATATCATTCCATATAATAGACCCAAAAGAGGCCTAAAAGGGGTAATAAGTCGTCACAAACGAGATCCAACATGTATGGGGACCAAATAGCAGTGAGCACAACATTTAAGGTGAAAAAAACACATGTTTGCACATCTACAGGACCTGACTGGTCAGGCACTTGGTGACCCATTAGGGCCTGATTGATTAGGCACTTGGTGACTAGTTAAGAAAAATCCAGAAGTAGATGTCCCATTTGCCTGACCCGTTAGGGCATGGGTTATGAACTTTTCAGGTTGAACCATTCGTAGTAAAATGAGTGTAACTTTCTCTAGAAAACCTTTTTTTTTTGTAAACTATTTGTTGTGTTGGAAATTAGACTCAAAGAACTTTACAAAAATGTACGACTAACACCCTAATTCACTCGGGATTGGTATCAATGGGCCCAGGAAGTTATCCCAAATACGCTATCAGGATAACCTTTGTATTTGATTGGTTCAAGATTAAGCTTGGGTTCTATACTTATAACATGGTCCAAAGGATTCCTAAACCACTCTATGGTCTTAATAAAACATGTGAAATGAAAATTTTACCTTTAAAGTGAAAAATTACATTTTTACCCTTTAGTACTTTGTAGGGTGTTACAAAAGTAGACTTAGTTTATGATGTAGCATGCAGTGTTGATTGTTTCAGCCCAAAAGCTTTTGGCTAGACCCATGATTGTAAGCATGATGCTAGCCATATCTTGTAGAGTTCCATTCTTTCTCTTAACCACTCCATTCTATTGGGGGGTCTTGGGAGCAGAAAATTCATGCTTGATTCCCATTTCATTACACCAGTTGGAGAATTTTGTGATTTTTAAATTCTCCTCCATGATCATTCCTGATTCTCTTTATGAAATATTTTTTTTTGTTTTCATCCTCTTGGAGAAAAACATAAACACATCAAAGAATTTTGATTTCTCTCTGAAAAAAGGAAACCCAGGTGTACCTTGAGAAATCGCCCCCAACAACCAAGAAATATCTTACCACCAAGACTCTTAGTTTTGATGGGACCAAGCAAATCCATATGAAGGGGATCCAACGGTTTACTTGTTTCAATCTTATTTACCTTTTTATGAATCACCCTAGTTTGTTTTTCTAGTTGACATCCACCACAGATTGGATTTTCTACTTTGTTTAGACTAGGTAACCCTCTAATGATCTCCTTGTTACTTAGTCTTGCAAGATCTTTGAAGCTGGTGCGACCTAGTCTTTGATACCATAGGTTGGTTTCATCAGTTTGTGGGAAGAGACAAGTATTGGAAACCATGTTATTTGAATCTATGAAATAACAGTTGTCACTTGTCCTTAATCCTTTAACAATGGTCCTTCCACCATTTTTTCCCTGTATATCACAACAGTCTTTAGAGAAATGGACCACATGACCTTTGTCACAAATTTGATTGATACTTCGTATATAGTGTTTAAAGCCTTGCACATAGAGAACATCTGAAAGCATAGGTAATTTGGGTGCCTCAATAGTTCCTATTCCAACTATTCTAGTAGTATTTCTATCACTAAAAGTGACACTACCATCCACTTTTTCTTCATATTGGCTGAAGAGAGATCTGTCTCTAGTCATATGTCTCGAACACCCATCATCCAAATATCATTTGGAAGTGCTTCCAACTCTTTGAGTAGTGTGGATGACAAGACACTTGAGGTTCTCATTGTGAACCCAAGTTTTCTTACCCTAGATTTATTTGACTTTGGATTTTAATTTATACATTTTCTTCTTATGTTCTAAATTATTATTTTTAACTCTTTGAAAATAGTTTCTTTTTTCTAGTTCTTCTATCATTTTATTTTCTCTTTTCTTTTTGAAATTTATAAAATTTGTAATTATTTGTCATCTTCCTACACTCAAATTTCATGTGTCCTAATAATCCACAATAGTAACATGCAATTTTAAAATTCTTTGAGGAAGCTCTGGTTTGAGAGTTTCTAATAATTCCTCTTATATTTCCTTTTGAGGAAAAAGTCTTGCCATTAAGGGAAGGTTGATGCTTCTTAAATAGCCTTACCTTTTTTATCATACGTGTGCCTTGTTCTAGGATGTGCTCTAGATGGAGTGAAGGTGAGTGTAGTTGAGTTTCCTTTCTCGTTGCCTTTCATAAAGGCATTTCTTATACCCTTGTTGGAGACTTGGGACTTTGACTTTGAATCCTCATATTCATATCCCAATCATATCCTATCACCACTCTCTCTATCCGTGGTTAACATGTGTTCAAATTTTTCGTCTCCTTGGGCAAGGAGCTTGATGGATTTCCTTTTGTGTTCTTCAAGTAATCTAACCTCATCTAGAAGTTCGGTGACTTTACTTGTGAGTTTAGTACACCTTAGTGCCAACATTTCTTTCTCCTTTTTTCTCATGAAACAAGACAATGCTTAACTTATTCAGTTTCATGTCAAGCTATACTACTTTTAGCTCTAACTCCTCATTTCTTTTCTTAAGATTTGAGTCTTCTAGAATGTTTTCATTTTCTAGCTTAAGGGAGGAATTTTGTTGTACTTGAAGAAGTGCCTTCTCCAAGGATATTGACCTTTCGATTAATTCACCTACTTCCTTCCTAAGCTCCTTGTTTTCCTTAATCAACTTTACACTTTCATTATAGAGTTCATTGTAGGCATCATGAAGGTCTTCTTCACCTTCATCTTCCTCTTCTTCTACTTCACTGTTATTTTGGAAAGCTTTAGGTATTCCCTCAGTGATGGCAACAAATGCTCTCACTTCATGTGAAGACTCATCTTCACTATCTTGGTATTCATCCTCAGAGTCATCAGAGTCATCATCCCAAATAACTGTCATGGTCTTGTCCTTGGTCATCTTTTTCTTTTTCTTGTTTACACATTCAGAAGCAAAGTGACCTTGTCCTTTGCATTCATAGCATACCAGTTCCTCTTTAGGAAATTTTCTCCTCTTAGGGTTTTGATTTTGTCTGTAAAAGGGTGATTTCTTCCTAAAATTTCTTCTATCAAATTTCATCAAAACCATCTCTTCATCCGAATCTTCACCCGGACTAGTGTTTTCTTCTACTTTCAAGGCAACTCCCTTCTTCTTTCTAAAAGGTCTAAACTTGAGCTCAAAGGTTTGTATAGAACTTATCAACTCTTCTTGTTTGAGTCTATCCAGATCATGAAATTCTTCAATGGTCGTGAGCTTTGGGTAAAATCTCTTAGGCATTACATAGGGATTTTTTAAATTATTTTGGGATATTTTATATCTTCTCCAAGTCCTCTCAAGGAGTTGACAATATCTTGGAGCCTTGTGTGGAAGTCGATAAATTGTTCATCTTTCTCCATTATGAGAGCTTAAAACCTGGTAGTAAGCATCTAAAGTTTAGATTGCTTGACTAAGCTTGTTCCCTCGTGAGTGACCTCAAGAAGGTCCCATACCTTTTTTGCCGTTAGAAGGCTAGAGACTCTACTGAAGTCTTCCTAATTGAGGGAAGAGATTATGACGTTCAGGGCTTTATAGTTGGTAGTGTGTACCTTTTGTTCATTTGCATCCCACTTAGCTTCGGTTTTGCCCTTGGGTACAGTGTATCCATTTATAATTGAGGACCAAACCCCAATCTCCATTGACCTAAGGTATATAATCACACGGGTCTTCCAGTAAGTGTAATTTGACCCATCAAAGTAGGGTGGATGTTTGGGGCATAGCCTTCATCTTTAGAGGCCATGTGTAACTAAGGATAGGTTATAGGATCTACTTGGGTTGTTACACCCACACAAGAGCAACTTACTCTGATATCAATTAAAATTCTATGTCCCTAACTATACTAGAGGGGGGTTGAATAGGATATTCAATTTTCTCAAATTCCTTTGACTTGTCTACTTCTTTATTTAATTTTGTTTCTAAAGTGATAATGATGAAAGAATAGACAACAATCACACACCACACAAATTGCATAGAGATTTTAGAGTGGTTCGACACTACGGGCCTACGCCCACTATAGAAAGCTCCTCACTGAGCTAATTAATTTTATTAATAATATTTGTCAATATTATAGGAGAAAATTAATTCATAAAAACCTCTACACGCAATGGTCTGGTGTCTCTGGCAAACTTGGTGTTCACCCCCGGTGTCTCTAGCGAGGGCAATGAGAAACACCTCCGGTGTCTCCAGCAAAGGCTCAATAAACATGATTTAGAGAAATAAATTTCTCTAATCAATGCATGCCTCTAATTAGGCTGATTTTACTATAATTAAAGTCCCAGTAATTGTAGAGACAATTCTCTTCTATTTCAGTTACCTCTTAATAGGCGAATATATGCAATTAAATCGCGGGAATAATAAGTTACTTAATAGAAGATATTATTGTATGAATCAGGCCTTTTAAATCAACCATTTCAAGATAAATAATCAATCTTCACAAGATATCAATGGTATGATTTTTAAATTGAAACCTTAGATTTTGTTACCTTAAGAACAACTAGATTTCAGAGCTTTTGTTGCAATTTCATAGGATTGAACCTATCAATGAAGAACCTTCAAGGAAGATGGATTTCCTTACTCTATAAGAGATTCAGGATTCAAGCCCCCTTTGAATGCAGCAAGAGTTATTACAACAAGAATGTCTCAAGAACCATTTTCTTCTTTGATGATCTTTCAATGGATTTTTGTGCTTCGTAAAAACCTCATCGTTTTTTGTGATGTTTAGGTATATATAAGGTATCAAAAACCCTTGTGAAATCTACCAAAATTGTACTCAATAATTTGCAAATTCATGGATTTAAAATAGCAAAAAATTCAAAATTTTCGCTCATGATTAGTCATTTGTACAATCAGGACCAGTTAGGGCACCCACCTAGATGGGCACCTTCTACCTAACTGATCATGATTAAACTATGACTAGTCCTACCTTAGGAACAAAGGTTCCATTATGACTGGTTCTACCTAGGACCACGACTAGTCGTAAAGTCCAGATTTGGACTTTGGCCTCGTTTTTCATCCTTTTTCTCTACTGTATGTTATAGGGACTTTCTTCTATGGGTTTGGGGGGTATTCTACTCAACTCATCCTAGGTTTTTTGTGTTGGTCTTAGCGAGCTTACCATGTTTACCTTTTTCACAAACCTTTTTGGTTCTCTAGTGCCAGTTTGACTTTGATATGGCTTTGCTTTTTCAAGTATGTATCTTTAGCCATCTTTGGTTGCCTTCCCGTTCTTGCCAATATCTCTAGGTGTGCCTCTTTATATGATATTTACATGACACATACACAGACACACATCACATATTTATATTTTGACATAGACTTGACAAAACTTTAACAAAAACAAGTATATTCTTTAGGTTTTACTTATAGACACGATTTATCTTTGCAAAACATTGGTTCTAAGAATTTAAACAAATCAAAATGTTCATGATTCTTTACAAACTGAAATCAAAGTGATCTAAGAACCTAGGAACATTAAAAGCAAAGCATAGATTATATATTTACTTACAAAAACAACATTATTCATCTAAGATCCTAAAGGAAATGTGCATAAATCATATGTTTACTTACAAAACAGAAATCCCTTTAAAATGGGCATAAAAGAAATAAAAAATAATGCTTAACCAAAACAAATACTTTCAAAACGTGATTACAATCATTCGTGGAACCTAGAAAAAAATTTTAAAAAAATAATGCATAGTATATATGTTTACTTTTTTTTTATCGAAATCGAAGATCGATCCACGTCTTTTCGTTCATCACCAAAAATCCAAAATCTCTCATAAACTTTGATTCCTCTCTTGTTCTTACTATTTTCTTCATTCTTAAGGTTTGTATTTTGAATTAGGTCTAGTTTTATTGCTTATATAGACCTTATAAGATTCCTAAACCAATTTGATAATTTCCAATTTAAAAATCCCAAGTTCCTAAAATTTTCAAAACTATCTCATGCAGGGGCAAGCGTTTGGGACAATTCCTGATCACTCGGGCTACCCCAGAGCTTGAGTGGTGGTTGCTGCACAGGGCTGAAAACAACTCTCAAGTCTTTGACCTGAACTACACAAGAATTCTCATGAGCACTCAGGGTCCCCCTCTTGAGCCCTAGGGAGTACTCTCGATTACTCGAGCCTCCCTGAGTTCCTTTTCTGACAGCCATGTATTAAAACCCTCATAACTTTCTCTAGAAAACTCTAATTCACTCACCATCTGTTGTATTAGAAACTAGACTTCTGTATCTTTTTAATGGTGTATAGTTTGTTCACTAATTCATTGCAAGTTTGCATAAGTTTTCTCTAGCGTTGCTCAAGTTTACAAGTCATTGAGTATGTGTGTAATTCCTACTGAGTGTGTGTAACATGTGGGGGCGTTACAAAGGTAAGCCAAGATTTCTTAGTTCTAGCCCCTTATAGGTAGGATTAATGTATTTTCAATGAAGATTCTTATAAATCTATGTTTGAATTACAGAAAAGAGGAGCGAAGAGAGAGATCCCAAGGAATTTTGATTGGAAATCTAAGTGAAGCAAGGATATGCAATTGTAAATAATCATCCAAAGAGTATATGAGATTTACCTCTCTTAGGATCACAAAATTTCTATTTGATCCTTAATTGTTAGTTATTGATTGGATTTCTATGAGTAGATTGATCCTTTGTGTCCTTAATCTAAATTTTTCTTAAGGAATGAGTGATTCTACAACAAGTGTGAGGAATTTTCTTATCTAGAACCTTAGATCTATATCTTGATCTTTGTTAATGGAGAATTGGATAGAAATTGGGAATGTTTTGGTGAATTAAGGAGTGAAGCATTATAGTTTTATTGATCTTCATTACTTGTTTATGAATCTACTGTGTTTTACCCATGATCCATACTATATAACAATGGAGTTTCTATTATATGAGTGAATCCCATGAATTCCTTTATTGATTCTCTAATTACTCCATGAGATGCCCTAGTTTCAACTAATAGATCCAAGTATATTGATGTATTTCTTTCTTACATATGTATCTCCTGAAGATTTTATTATTATTATTATTATAGATCATTGGTGAATGCTTACAATTCTTTAATTTCTAATCCTTCTATTGATTGCTTATGAGAAATCCTTGAATTTGGTTATCCCTTTAATGCATCAAGTAGAGAGTATTTGTAATATTATTGTTCTCATGAGATTCTTCTTGATTAAGTATTGCATTGATTGTTATAAATCTATTGACATACGTATCTTCTTAATTTTGATACCTTCCCAACCATTGTAAATTCTTTAATCTATTATGACCATATAATCAACATGGGTACTACCCCAAAGATCTACACCAAGATCTCACAACACTACAATTAACTGATGAAATGATAATGAAGGAAAGGAAAGATCATAAGGATAAAATGAATAAAAGTAAGACTTGGAAAGTAAAGTCAAATTATATATATAACATATAATAAGAAAGTGAGAAGATATAAGATCCTGCCATTAGGGGTTGATCGATGGCATAAGATCCTATCATTGGGAGTGACAAGATCTTATCATTGAGAGCTAATCAATGACTAAAATCTCATCATTGGGGGTTAAACGATGGCATAAGATCCTGCCATTAGGGGTTAAATGATGGCATAAGATCCTCATATTGGAGGTTAAATGATGACATAAGACTATATCATTGAGATTTAATCAATGATAAGATCTTATCATTGGGAGTTAATCAATGGCAAGATCTTATCATTGGGGATAAAACGATGGTACAAGAAAAAGTAAAGAAATAAGAATGCATAAGATGAAAAAGAAAAAGAATATGAAAGAAATAATGAAATTGACTCATACAAGGAAAGGAAGAAATGAAAGATAAAACTAGAGAAAAGTACATGAAAGTATAAGGAAGAGTAGTGCTATCAATGAGCTGAGCTAGCTCAACTCAACTCAGAGCTTGACTTGTCATGAACCGATCTTGAGCTTTGTTTGAAGCTCGTAGAGCCGAACTCGAGCTTTCATTTGAGCTCATTTCCTAAGTGAGCCTGAGCCGAGTTGTACTAAGCTCAGCTCACTAAAAAGCTTGGCTCTCTAAAGATTTTATATATAGTATTATGAATATAAATATCCCATAGGCTAGATGTTAGATGTTAAATATAGAAAGTAAAGTCGTAAAAATACATATTTATATAAGATAAAAAAATCAAGTCAATAAGCTTTTAAATGCAGATTGTAATTAATTAGAGAATTATATATATTTCTATATATAAAATGACAAAAACTAAAATCAAGAACCTTTTCATTCACAAAAAAGAACCATTTAAATACGGAGAATGATTGTCTGTTTTGACACAGGCCTCTATTGGTGTGCCATTGATTGACACTAATGGGTTTTTTATTTTGATGTCTCTTTTTGAACATCTACTTTTTCATTTGAACACTTTTTTGGATGTCCGTAACCCCAAACACAACACATGTCAGTTTATAAATCACCATACACACTACAAATGCTTTTTCATCACAGAACATTTTCTTCCTTTAAATACACTTTACTGTTGGTAAGGGAAATAGATATATTTTTAATTTTAAAAAGGGAAAAGAATCTGCGGAATGAATGATATATTTATTATAAAATATATATTTCTTAAACAGTACAAATTCTTTAAAAAGAAAAAAGAAAGAAAGAAAAGAAACCACAATACAAATCTTATAACTCTACTTTCCCACTTTCCCAAATCTCCTTCATTAGATTGTCTCCCTCCACTCTTTGCTTTTACTTTTTATCTTCTGACTCCTCCTCTCTTCCATTTTGGTTTTACTCATCTCCCCCACTCCCCCAATCCACCCTTATTCTTGTGATTTAGCCTCTCATCATGATTGGACTAACCTTTCATTCTATGTGCAACGACCGAAGTGCACCGGAATTAATATCCACATGTACTCTCTCATCTCTTTCTCTCTCTCTCTCTCTCTCTCTCTCTCTCTCTCTCTCTCTCTAGGGTTATGAGTTAGCAAAGTATTTGCTACTTTTGACAGAGATCTTTGCTGATCGTGGGTATTTTGGTTGAAAGTTGGTGATTAGGGGTATTTTGGTTAAAATTGAAATACACGTTTTTTAATAGATTTTGTTAAGTAATTTTTGGTAAAAAATAGTAATATGCCATCATGTACTAGCCAAAATACTATTGTGTTGTTGCTTGGCGAGCCGAGCTAAGCTTGCCTTTACGAGCCTAAGCTGAGTCTGAGCTCGGAACCTTATGCTCATGATGAGTCTGAGCCTGATTCTTATGTGACGAGGCTAAGCTGAGCACGGCTCATTGACACCCCTAAGGAATAGAGGCAAGAACTTATGTGAATAAAAGTACACGTGAAAAGTAAAGTGTTTAACAGAATAAGTGAACTAGAACTTCATGACTATGAAGTAAAGTTAAAGAAAGAAAGATCATATCATGATTGACATGGGAATAGTACAAAAATGAAAGAAGACTAAGATCATGGAAAAGAAAGATGAAAAAAAAAAAAGAAGAACAAATGTAAAGAGAAATTACATGAAAGTTTTATATTTGATTTGATATGATTATTCATATGCTATTAGTTTCATATGTGATTTCATATCATGTCCTACTTGATTCCATTCCATGTCTCTTTGTATAATTACTTGTTGAACCCGTTAAGCTCACACAAATTGACATACCACAGATTGAGCTATGAGATAGTGGTTGCATGACTGAGCATCTATATGTGGGATGAATCATTTCTAAACATATAGAGCACTTGAGAAAAAAGGGAACTTTACTTTAATCATTTCATTTTGTTAAAGTTGTAATAATGATACCTTATGTTGTGTTATTTAGAGCACCTAATTGAGACAATGTACGTTATAGACCTTTTGATGGTTGGTTAAAATATGATGCCTTTTACGTTCCATTATAGATTAACATATATTGTTAAGGCTAAGATGGCTTAGATTACCAACACCTTGATTATGGGAATGGCCAATAAAAGTATTGATTGAAGGTAAGTATTTTGTTGCATAAGATTGTAAGGTTACAAGTGTTTTATTTTCAATTTCATTATGTATAGTTGTAAGGGTTTGAATGAATATGGATGCTTTAATTTTCCAATGCAAATGTTAAATATGTTTAGTGAACTGAATGAGATTTAATTTATTAAGACAAAAGAAATTAGGTCGTGGCCCCTGAGCAAAGGAAATTGGGGCATGGATCCCCAAGCAAAAGAGATTGGGCCCCAACCCCTGAGCAAAGAAATTGGGCTGTGACCCCTGAGCAAAGAAATTGGGCCGTGACCCCAGACAAAGGAATTGGACTGTGACCCCTAAGCAAAGAAATTGGGCTATGGCCCCTGACAAAGGAATTGGGCTATGACCCCTAACAAAGAAATTGGGCCCAGCCCCTGAACAAATGAATTAGGCTTCGTCTCCTCAGCAACGAAATCTAGTCATTGACCCCTTAGCATTTCCAATAAGACTATGTATTATCATTTTCATGACTTGTACCCTTA